>JACEII010000340.1:0-31141 GCA_014332785.1 Antheraea mylitta | reverse complement strand
CTGTTAAGACCTTCTCTAGCATCGGTTAAAATTATTTTTAACATTAATCCTATACAGTAAAACACATCTTCATTACATCCACAATACTCATATGATCAGTATCAGAAAAAACATAGTAAAAATTATTAGAAAAACATATTAAAAATAACATAATTAGTTTGTATTTTACAATGAGATTTGAACTTGAAACTCTTTAATTCCACAAGTGTTTGATAACAACAAATATATTATGCTTTTATTCCAGTGTGTGTATAGGTGTTCCGAGCAACAGATGCTAGGCCGCGTCGACATCTGCGTCGAGAGTTAGTCCGGAGCGCCGCAGCGCGGTGCGGCGTGTGGAGCCACTACACCCACGATTTAACTACATGTTCTTTATCATCTATTATATTCTTGTAAGACCCAATGTACAGTATCATGTACATTCAAGGTTACACGCCTACTCTGATCTCACCTAATATTGTGATTAATGCTGTATTGTTTAATAAAGGATAATCTAAAAATGTTCTTTCCTTTAAAATTTAGATTCTCCTATACGCCCAATGTGCATTTAAAGGAACAACAGATAAAAAAATGAGCCGTCGGGACGCCTGGCAGATGTGAAATATCGAAATTGTTTAGTATAAGCTATATGCCTATACCAGATTACGACAGCAATCTCCTACGGTATAATGAAAAGATAAAGCATTACAAACTTGTTCGATGAAATAATCACTGTATATTTATTTTATTACAAAAATATTATTTTTTATTAAATACAAAAATTCAACTATGCCCATGTGCGGTGTGTTTGGTGGCATTTATCAAAGGGTGCTAGCTCGTCAGTGCGTGGCACGTAACTCTAGTATAACGAGTGGCCCACAAAATAATTTGAATCTATTGTTTATACAGATAGGGTTAAAAATGTTTTTAATTGTTTCATTAACAGTGCAAAGTTCGTGTTTTTTCGTGTTCAAAATTAGGTTTACCCGCGCCTATAGGTATTTTACATCAAAAATATTGATCGAGTTTTTCATAAAAAAGACTAATATTCATAGGCCAGAACATATAAAACTAATTGTACAACTTATAAACACTGGGCTTTTAACTCATCTCGATCATTATATGTTTAACATTATGATATGTTTTATTGTATATCCCAAGAGTACCTCTCTCACTTCAATTAAATATTTGCTAGCAACGATGCACCCGCTGATCACTCAACCTAATCACTACTCTCTAAATACTCCGCTATAGAGCTATGATTGAAACGAAAACAAAAGTTTTTTAAACAAATCAGTTTGAATCTATCCTAATAAAAAATCAAAATTTAAGACTTATTAAGTTATTTTTTTATCTCTTCTTAACATTACCGCATACAATACGTCTTAGTATGGGGGATGAAACATTTGCTCTACCATAATAAATACTACACAATAAGGCATCGCTACTTTTACAATTTTAACATCAATCAAAAAAAAATCAAAATCTTTTATTACAGACAACAGTCCACTAGGTTAGTATACACACAACTTAGAAATTAGGGTTAGTACTTAAATCTATTGTACACAGAGTAATTATTTACAACGCCACAGTATGTAGGCGTATCCAGTGTCTCAGTATGGGGCTGTCCCACCGATCTGTTACAGTATTCAAGATGCTGTTGGTGCTGGCGCGTACCCTGCGCATCATAGAGGCACATCGTTTGCGCATGATGGCGTGAAAGTCATCAATTCTCGCCTCCGCGAACATGCCTGAGGCGCTGCATTAGCGCGGTAAACCCATCAGCACCCTGAATGCGTTGTTATACTGTACGCGCAGAGCGTTGTATGCCCTCTGCGTATAGTTGACCCACAGATTGCACGTGTAAAATGACTGACAGTATGCTGTAAACAGCGTTGCCTTTACTTCATACGAGCATTTAGCAAATCTGTGAGCCAACATATTACAACGGACAGCCAACGATCTGCGCTCACGATCAATGTCTTTTAAGTCATCGGATACCCAGTGACCCAAATACTTAAAATTAGTAACTTGTTTTAAGGGGCATCCGCACAGTCTCAATTGATGTGTAATAGGATAGGTCTTAGTGCCTGCCTTAAAGACTAGTACTTCACTTTTCTTAGCATTGTATCTGAGCCCATGTGCCTCCGCGTATCTTTCGCAAATTGTGAGCAGACCCATCATAGCGTTGATCGAAGGGCTCAACAATACCATATCATCAGCATAACTAATATTATTGACGCATACCCCGTCTACATAACAACCTTGAAACGTATTGCTGAGCTCAGCGATCAAGCGGTTTATATACAGACTAAAGAGACGCGGAGAAGTAAGGCCTCCTTGCCTCACTCCGCACTGCAGCCTGTAATTATCTGATAATAATCCTGCCCATCTAACGCAATTTGTCTGATTGTTATACCAATACTGTAGTATTGATATAACTTCCCTATTCACTGAGGTATCTTTTATCAGTTTCTGCCACAATAAATCGTATGATACCAGGTCAAACGCTTTAGAAAGGTCTAGAAAACATGCTATAACGGGTGATTTTCTAGACGTATAATATTGAACAGTATGCTTGAAAGCCAATATGGCACTTTCAGTGGAGAGACCCGGTCTGAAACCAAACTGCGCATCATGTAATTGAATGCGGGTCGCCATATGTCTGTCAAGCAAACCATCCAGTACCTTAGTAATGACAGTAGCAAGCGATATGGGCCTGTAGTTCGAAAGATCTGATGTGTCCCCAGTCTTGTCTTTTACAACTGGTACAACCACCGTTTTCATGAGATCACTAGGTATGAGTATGACTCAGGCAGAGCGAGTAAAACATTGCCAACACTCTAGGCAAGTGAATTTCTGCATGCTGCAAGTGCTCAACACTGAGGTAGTCATGCTCCGGCGATTTACCCCTAACCATACTTTTTATAAAATCAGTAATTTGTTTTGCCGAGAACCTGACGTTTAACTCCGTCCGAAAATCCTTAATATCAACCACATCGGATGGTAAACCAAGAGGAGACATCACTTTAAAATGTTTTACGAACAAGTTGGCAATAGCAGCGTGCTCATGCTGACCTGCTACGTTCACGGGGACGCCCGACTTCGGATTTAATTTATTTGTATTTTTTCAGAACCTTGAAAAATCTTTACATTTATGATTTTCAGCTATTATATCCATTTTTATTTGTTTTTGATTACTCTGACACCATCGTAATTTTGATTTAAAGGCTTTTTTCGTTTATTATATATTTTTCGTATGTTTATACACAGAACCAGCAGCCGGTTTACCAGATATACTCCAGATTTGAAATGCAAGTCGGGCGTCCGCGTGAGCCTGCCTAACATGCCTATTACCACACCCAATAACCTTTTTACCCCTTCTACTCACTCCCGCAACCATTTTACTGGAACATTGGGCTGCCTCTTTAAGGATACATACAATGTTTGCATACATATTGTCTAATACTAATTTGTGATTGATATTCTCACAAAACCCTCTAGCACATTTTGAAAATTCAGTCGGGAAATTAATTTTCCTCAGCTTAGTGTAACATATTTCTCTATATTTACTTATTTGACTAATATCCCGTTCACCCCATAATATAACATTTTTAGTCAGATTGTGAGTCACTATTTCAGGTCTTATCATATTAAAATTACACTGTAACTGTATAGGCATGTGATCAGACCAATACGTATCATATAATATAGTTACACTAACAAGCAGACTCATCGCGGCCTCTGTTACTACACAGTGATCAAGCCAGCGGCGGCTACCGTGTGCGTCACTAACGAAAGTGTACGTATCTCGCGGAAGTAAGTCCAAATCGGGACAGGTCCAACACTAATCTGCACAAAAACTCAGTAGTTTATTGCCGAATAACTCACTCGGATGTGCATTAAAGTCGCAGAGTATGATTACTGATTGCACATTATGACTTTCTATTATCGCACTAATCTCACTAAGACAATCCGTAAACACAGTTAGGTTATGATTGGAGTCAGTAGGCATATACACCGAGAAAATTAGTACGGAACGATCCTCCGACACAATCTTGATAGCTACAAGGCGTACATTGCTACAATTAACTACCGTGACAGATGGAAATAAGCTTTTCTTCCATAATAAAGCCACCACTCCATAAGGTCTTCCACGTAGTATTCCCTCTGAAGTGTCAACCACTGAATTGCCAGTAAAGGCGAAGTCATCATCGATTTGTCCTAGAAAGGCAACGTCATGCGGTAGAAGCCAAGTTTCTTGCAGTGCAATAACATCGGCCGCTACACACAGACGCCTCACACACTCAACAGATCTTTTTATACATTTACAATTGAAACTTATTAAGGTCGTATTATCCATTTAAATCTTGGCTAATATTCTTACTCAGAGTAATTTCTCTGTCTATTTTCTTTTTAGAAAAGTTTATAAATTTACGATATGATATACCTTCAGGCCAAAAATCATCCCTCATGAATAAATCACATTTTTGTTTTGAAACTGAGATTTTATACGCATCGTAACTTTTAGGCACCTTCATTATCATTTTCTGAACATCCACATTTATTTTGCCTTTTTTCTCAACATACTCTGTGATGTCGTTCTGAGTTACCTGTTTATCAACATTATAGATATATAAGACAGTTTTTTCACTTACAGCTTTAAATTTACTTTCTGATTCCATAAGAGCTTTTCCTATATTTCCCACAAAACGATTTCTCGATTTCTTCTTATGTTTTTGTACCAAGGTCCACTCACCTTCATTTACAATTTGAGCCATCGTCTTACGTCGTGGTTCCGAAGTCGGTTCGACAGACGTAGAGGCCATGTGTCTCGCAATGTTATTATTATTACTTTTCTGCGCAGCGCTTGCGGTTCCGTGCCCCATCCATGGCTCGGTATTTTTGCCGATGCATAGCTGTGAAGCTAATTCTGTTTCACATTCATTCCGTCTATATTCATTCATTATCTTTATGTTCTTTACGTTATGATCAGCTGATATTGATGAGTTGTGGGTAGGCGGAGATATAATTTCACTTTGTATTATTAAACTCTGGTCAGATGTATTTTTGTTTGTAATAGGAACATGTTGCAACCCCATCGGCCCGCTATCATAATCACACCTGTCCATCATATGCATTCCTCCTCCTCGTTTTGTGTTTACATACAAATAACATGTATTTTTAGTGTCCATTTTTTTCAATTCTGCTATGTCAGACTTAATTGTTTCAAGTTGATTAGCAGACACATATTGTAATTTCACTTCATCAATTTCACTTTTTATCTTTGTTAAGTATTTAAACAGTTCGTCACGTCTACGTGATCAAACAGCACTGGAGGTAGTTTTTGTAAATCCTTTGCAACAAAAACTGGCCGGTCGTCAGGATGAGTTACTTGCAATAAGCTAATAATATCCTCGATCTCACGTAATTTTTTCCCGTCTTTTCGTCTTATAATATTTCGTTTCACAGTTGTCGTTGTTATCGCTTCAAATAGTAAATTTTTTGCTTCTGCAATATCACTATCCGAGAAAGCACTAATACATATTCGACTTAGGCTTTCCTCGTCCATTATGTCCAGTTTATTACACACGAAAGCTAATACTTCGTTAATAACCACATTACAACTCGCACATTTTACTAAGTTTGAGGAATTCATCCTGCAGTTAATTAGACACGTCAACACGCTGATGCGCGTGCACGTACAACATGTCAACAAACAATAGTTACTTACGTAATGTCAATATTTTTTTTTATTTTTGGGCGTGTTCAATGTAATATGTGTGATAAAATGAAACACTGACTTTGCAACCGAAACTTTTATTATCCACTTCTTTTGTTTAGGAAAAATTTGTATATATGTGACATCGAATATGTCGATGTTTTCAAAAAGGCCAGAGACAATTTTTATGGCCAGCACGCTACACCATCCCTCTACGGAGCAAAGAAAGCCCAGTATATAAAGATTTACAAAGCATAACATTATACACAGATTTACATTAAGTATAAATAAGTAAAGCATACAGAAATAAAGACAAAGTTACAAATAAACACCATGTTACAAACATATCTTAAAAATATTATAATACACCTAAATTAGTTACAATGGCAGTAATACAACTATATACATAAAAGTTCTTTACAAATCTAGCATCGGTTTAAATTTAACACGACGTCCAGATCGAGTAACGTAGGGTGAAGGTAGATTGTTTATAGGCGGCTTAAGGATAGGAGGAACGGATGTGACTGGTGAAGATGATGGAAATAAGGGTTAAAGAGTAGCTTCCGAGAAGAAAGCATGTTTTACGCGATCGATACTGACTACTACTTTCTTACCCTTGATGTCCAAAGTAAGCGTTTTGTCGTCACTTGACTGTTCAAGAACCTGATAAGGTCCAGTATAAGTCGGCTGAAGAGGTCGTCGAACAACGCCATCACGTAAGTATACATGCGTAGCTGTTGATATGTCCTTGAATGAGAACGACTTTTTGTTACCATAGCGAGATGCCGGTACTGGTCGAATGTTCGACATATGTTTACGCAATCTAATGATCAAATCAGCTGGATCTTCACCAATACTAGGGTTCTGTGGTGCAACAAGTATTTCTTCTGGGAGTCGCAATGATTCACCTTACAAGAGCTCGGAACCTGTACACTTGAGGTCCTCTTTAAAAGCGGAGCGCATGCCTAAAAGTACAAATGGTAGAGCGTTCAGCCAGGACTGTTTATGGCAAATTAAAGAGGCCTTAAGTTGCCTATGTACGCACTCTATCATACCATTTTCCTATGGGTTGTTGTATGCGGTTGTCCTTCATCGTGTAGTGGCAAAAGTGATGAGAAGTCTGCGGAATAAGTCAGACTCAAATTGAGTTACCCTAGTCGGTCGTGATACAGAGTGGTATACCAAATCTAGAGACCCATTCTCTAGTAAAAGTTTCTACCACTTCTTCTGCGGTTATAAAACGCATCGGCCATACTTCTGGCCACCTCGTTACCCGGTCTATTGTAGTTAAGCAATAGCGATAACCATTCCAAAAAGGTAATGGTCCTATGATATCCATATGGACATGGAGGAATCGACCAGATGGGGTTTTAAAATTACTGAGGGGAGCGGTATTATGCCTGGAGACTTTACTGCGTTGGCAGGCAGGACAAGCTCGCGACCACTTGCGACATTCCTTATTAACTAGTGGCCAAACATACCGCTCGGTGACAAGGCGGGTGGTAGCTCGTGCGCCGGGATAGCTTAAATTATGCAGCTTATTGAAGACAACCCGCCGCAGTTCTGGAGTCACATACGGACGCGACCTATCTGTGGAAATATCACAAAATAGAGGAACGCCAGTACCAGGAATATTAATTTTGGTAAGTTTAAAGCTTGAAAATTTTGAAGTTCTTCATCAGTACCTTGAGAACGTGCTAAGGTTTCATATTCTTGTTCTAATGATATTGCCTCAATTCGTGACATGGCATCAGCAATAAGGTTTTCAGAACCTTTAATGTACTGAATGTCAGTTGTGAATTAACTGATGAAAGATAGTTGGTTCAGCTGGGCAGGAGGGAGCTTCTCTCGTCTTTGTACAAAAGCGTATAACAGAGATTTGTGATCTGTGAAAATGGTTGCATTGCTAACTTCTAAAATATAACGAAAGTGTTGTACACTTTCGTATATTGCTAATAGCTCTCGGTAATAAGCAGGCCACTGTAATTGTTTGGAAGTCAACTTTTTACTGAAAAAAGCTAAAGGATACCATTGACCATTGACTTGTTGCTGCAAAAACGATCCCACGTGAATGCTGGAAGTATCTGTGAATAGACCGAGAGGTGCATCGTTAATTGGATGTTGAAGTAATGTTGCCTTTGAAAAACTAGTTTTACAGGCTTTAAAATGCTCCAACAGCTTGGGCGTTCATAAAAATGGTTTTGCGCCTTTACTGTTGGTGGCGACTACAGCATCAATAAGTGGTGCTTGAAACTGTGCAGCATGAGGTATGAAGCGTCGATAAAAATTTAACATACCGAGAAAACGTCGTACACCTTGGATAGTTTTAGGAGGTGAATATTTCAGTAAAGCTTTTTTTTTCCTTTTTGTTTTAGTCTGCAGACTCTTGGTCCGCACCTTTTTTTTGCTTAGATGTAGTTTTTTTTTTTTTACGTAAAAATCGTATCCGTGAGCATATATATGTATATATATATATATTATTATTATTAGTAATTTATTAAATATTCACTGTTTAATTATTATTAACTTTTTTTTAATTGTTTAATTATGTTATTGTTTTTATAGCGCGTGCATTTCCATTCTTTATGGCCATTTTTAGATTGTAATCCACAATATCCCGTGCCGAATCGTCCACGGCCCGACGAATGAACCTACTTATCGCGTCGTCAGTAACGTCGGTACAGTAGACACAGGTGTCGGTGTGTCAGTAAAGCTTATACTCGAACCTGAGGAGGGCGAATTCCTTCTGAATTAATGACGTAACCGAGAAAAACTACTTCTGGGGCACCAAACACGCATTTTGATGCGTTCACTATGACGCCATAACCTTGTAGGTGTTTGAACAAGATTCTGAGATGGTCTTTGTGCAGAGATTCAGTCTCAGAAAATACGAGGATATCATCCACGTACGGGAAAACTAAATCCAATCCCTGTGTGACTTCATCAATAAATCTTTGGAATGTTTGTCCAGCATTGCGTAAACCAAAGCTCGTATAGTGGAATTCGAAGAGGCCAAATGGTGTAACAATGGCGGTTTTCGGGATATCCTCGTGGTATACCGGAATCTGATGGTACGCCTTTACCAGGTCGATGGTACTGAAAATTTTGGAGCCTGCCAAATTATGGCTAAAATCATTAATATGTCGGACAGGATAACGGTCAGGTATGGTTCGCGCGTTTAATGTGCGATAATCGCCGCAAGGACGCCAAGATAAGTCTTTCTTGATCGTCATATGTAGCGAAGAGGACCAAGCACTTTGAGACGAGCGGGCAATGCCGTTCCGTACCATGTTTTCAAATTCTCTCTTGGCAGTAGTAAGTTTCTGAGGAGCTAACCGACGAGGTCGCCATGATACTGGAGGCCCGTCTGTAGTCCGGATATGGTGGACTGTGTTGTGCTTATGAAAGCGAGAAAGACCGGGATGTCGGAAAATGTCTGAGAATTTGGCAAGCACTTGTGCAAATGCAGAATCCGAGGAACCTATTCCCTTAACGCTAGAATACTCAATAACGGCTGTGGAAGCGTTTGCTGATAGACCAGTCCTACCATCCTCTATCCTCTTGTTGTGACAGTTTGGCAAAAGGTGGTAATGTGCTAAGAAATCTGCGCCAATAATGACAGTACTGTCATCTGCAACTACAAATTCCCAACTAAAGTCACGGCGTAGTCCCAAGTCGAGTCGGAGAGTGACGGTGCTAAAAGTTCTAATTGAGCTGCCGTTAGCGGCACTGAGCTCCCAGGAGGGGCATCTTTTTTTTCGTAACCAGCTATAAGGAAAACAGCTTAGATCAGACCCCGAATCGATGAGGAACCTATGTTTCGTAACCCTATCCGTTACAAACAAACGGCGGTTCTTATGGCCAATGAACAGCAATCAGTGCCCACCGTTACTGATTGCTGCTTAAGTTTTTCCTCAATCCAATTACAAGGAGGAGTACATTTCTTGGCTTTCCTACCTAATTTATTGTGATACCAACATCGTAGCGCAGGTATATGGTTCCGTTTCCTGCTGGTCAAAACAGAGCAGCTACGGGATACACGGTGCTATTGATTTTTTTAATGAAGCCATTTCGTGAGTAAGTTGCTGCACCATCTCTTTAAGTGAAACTAATTGCTTTGCTGTTGAGTCCATGTTGCAGACGGTTGATGGTTCAGGAGACATCTGGCTGTGATTTTAGTAGACACCAAGATCTTATTATAAATGTTTCAATATAATGACACTATGTTACCAGGCTCGTTCGTTTCCTTCGTTGAGTGGTTGTGAGTTATTTCTACTGCATGTTCAGTAAAGGAAAGATTTTACCGTTGTATTTGAAGTGGATAAGTCACGGGTCATGCAGGGGTCCTTTCCTCTGCGTAGTTGGCCATCCTGAAATCCGACGGTGCAATATTGAAGTCACCGTTGTCTAGGGCCTCGCCTTCCTGTTGTGAATATTGTGATTGCTCGATAATATTTGAGTGTCAATCACAGGCGTCGGTGGTCACCAATTTTGAAGCGTGTTCAATGTAATATGTGTGATAAAATCAAACACTGACTTTGCAACCGAAACTTTTAATATCCACTTCGTTTGTTGAGGAAAAATTTGTATATATGTGACATCGAATATGTCGATGTTTTCAAAAAGGCCAGAGACAATTTTTATGGCCAGCACACTACCCCATAATATTTTATTTATTTATTAAATAACAAGAAAGACAATTATATATATTAAAAATAAGTAGATGACAACTGCAATATTAATAACAAATTATTATAATGTAATAATAATTATAATAACAAATTGATAGCAAAAATACTCTAGAGAACGAATTAAATCTATTTTTTCTTAATTAAAAGAGATCGTTTGAAATCCGCAATATACAGGGAGCGAGGAGTGATCGCAATTTGATACGATTCAGTACTTACTCCTTTTGGTTTTTTCATGAGCATAATATAGAGCCACCATGATTGTTAGTCCTGATATAGATACCAGTCAGTTCGTGACCATTTCAGAATCCGTTAAATCTCTTAAGATTAACAATCTCTTGTTTGACAAAATAATCGAACGATTTAATTGCAGACTCCGTCTCCATCAAGCGCAAAACATTGAATGGTCATGTACGAAGATTATCACAAAGAATTATGTGCCCTAGTCTCTTCGTATATTAAATCTGGTGCAATCTCGAAGCAAGTGTTCAAAGTTTTGCACAGATGTGTTATCGTATAGACAGGTGTTGTCGTCAATAGTCTTAAAGCGATTAAAATATTGATTACAATACCCATGTCCAGTTAATGTCTGTATCATATGGAATGAATGTCAAATACATTTCATGTACATAATTTTTGTAATACCCTGTAATTTGGGTAGACATATAATAGTGCATCTACCCTGAGGAGAGTTTTCAAACCTAGCCTACTAACCCTGTGTTGCTCAGCGCGGATTTCACGCTTGGTGAAACTCATCGGGAAGAATGCATAGTTAGGTGCACAATGTAGAGCCGTTGCGGCATCCGCTTCAACTGCCTCGCGTCCATTAGAGCCAACGTGACTTCTTATCCATATCAGATGTACCATATAAGGCATGCGTGTGTCGATAAGTTTATGTGTTTTGGAAGCTCGAATCAATCACGCAAAGACCCTATGTGCTGCTTGCAAATCACAGTATACAGTGAGATGTAAATACGGATGATGAGATAGCTTAAGAACAAGTTTTGTATATAGCAAAGAGTTCAGCCTGAAAGACGACATGGGTTGACTTTAGAATAGATTGATAAAAATTTGTTGGAACACCATGTTTAAGTAATTAATAATTAAGTCCACTACATATAACAATACAATTTGACCCAAGGAAAAAACCAGATCAAGCCCCCCTCGGCAGCAGCTCAGGCTTAGGTCTATTCCCTCGGCGTGAAGCCTTTGAGTGAGCTGCTCGCGCGATACAGTGACACAAAATCTTTCATCACTGCGACAACATTACACATATCACGTTTACACATGAAACTAGAAGAGTTTATTTTTTTTTCCTTATCGAACTGATATAGTTTAAAAAATTATCCGATACGAAATGTATGTAAAGGTTGTTGAGATATGTATGCTTGGTACACATATATATTTCAACAACTCATATATATATATGAATTAGCTTAGGTCAGCTCAGATTGGTCACGAATTGCATATATCAGCCAACAGTCTAAGCCGAGGTGTGCCGTGCACCCTTGAGCTAGTTGTGAAATAAAATCGGCTGAGTACCGCAAAGGCTCGCCTTAGGAGTCCCGTGTAGCTATTAAAACCTTGCCAGGTCAATAGTGTAGTCCGATCGAGAAAAAAAAAGCCAAGGAAAAAAATAAGGATCAAAATAAGTAAGGATAAAATACATTTTTGCATTTATATAAACGGAGCCACATCTAGATAGTTTATTAACTCATATTACTTTAAAGTTTCATTAAAATTGATAGAGTATATCCATCGTATAAGAGCAACAAATCCATTTTCGCTTACATTTTTTATGCTTTGTAGCGTTTCACCACAATCTCATCTGATGTTAAATGACAATGTGGTTTCTGACAGTTAACACGTCTAACCTAGAGACGGTTGGCTCTCAAGGATAGCTACCGGAACACAATAACAGGTGTTTCGTGACAGATTTTCGTCTCGAAGGCAGTAATTAGCTAGGCGGACACAGAAAAGCCTCTACCACCAATAAAGATTCGACCTATCTCTAGAAAGTATTGCTTTATTGCAGGATAAAAGGTACCCTATCTTCATTTCTGTATTCTTGATAAGATGTATACAAAATTTCATAATAATCGTAATAAATAAACTTACATTCGTATTTATAATATGAATTACAATTAGAATTGCCATAATAAAATTGTTTTAGCCACGCTCGAGTCTGCGCTCGCTGGTCTCGCGGGCACACACTGGCCGGCACTGAACTTGCGAACTATTTATAAGTCCTGCTGGTGTCGGCACACACCACTCTCTCGAAACTATCATCTATCATATATTTATCAACAATACTCAGATACGTTCATTTCAATATACATTATACTTTTGCATTACTATTAGCGTTTTTCATGCTATAAAATATATTTTTGGTTTGATTTGCAAGCTCGCTGACTATTAGAAAACTTACCTAGTACCATGCGAAAGTTGAAATTTTATTGATAGTTCAGCGTTGTTCGAGACTCGTACATGTACTTTTTGAACATGTAACTATTAAACTATAATTGTATAAGGTTACTTTACCCACATGTGTGTACTAATAAAAAAGTGGGTCATTTTCTTAATATAGATAGTTGAAAATTAGAACAGTAATGGTGGTCGAGCGGTCTGACCGGTGGAATATCAATCTAATGACCGCAGGTTCGAATCCCGGCATGCATTAACGAATTTTTAGGAATTCGCGTATATTTACTAATTTAATCTGACGGTGAAGTAAACATCGTGAGGAAACCTGAACCTGAGATGTCTTCTTGTAGTATCACCATATATTGTAAATTATAGAACTATGGCTTTCTCAGAGTTTGAAAGAAAGAAATTGCCAATACATCGTTGGTTGGTACGAGGTGATATGTCCATACCTTCCTTCGGTAAGAGTTCTATGGTCCTACAGATGCTGTTTCAGGCTGATGATGATAATGAGATAAAGATAAAACACTGTCACGTTTTTTAAACATTTTTTTTTGTTTAGCAGCTTTATTATTACCAACAAAACAATTTTGGACATAGTTTATTTTACATACGACCGATGAGTCGACGTCTTTATATAACTCTATTCGTCACGCGTCACGCTCTTTCCGCCTACAATTCTAATTAATATTATAATTGAAATTGTTAATTTGTTTGTTTGTTTATTACGCTTTCACGCCTTCATTACATTTCATACATGTTGCCAGTGGTATAGAGGAAGACAGGTTACCATTCATCATTCTTTTCAGCTAGAAAAAATGCACTGTTCGCGAAGGATTTGGTTAGATCTACACTAGATTGCTCTTGATTTCCCTCTCTGTTATAGTTTGATATTATTCATATTATTTATGTTACATTTTGAAATCTGTAAAATATTTAGTGTTGTGGAAATTTAATATAAGTTATTTATTATTACGTAGGACTTACTTTTTAATTTTATAAGATTTATTGTTAAAGCGGTTCTCTATAAATATACTTTTAGATTTAATTACAAAATTATTTTTATTAATATTGTATTGATGACCCATGATAAATAAATAATAAGCCACGGGGGTTTGGTTTGGATCGCAACTATCTAAAAAAAGATGATTATTAGATTTTCTAACTAAATACATATATAGATTGTGCTTTCCCACAGCTGACAGCAGACAGCATGAGCTCAAAGTAGATGAGAAATAGTGACGACCGTTTCACCCCGTGTACTTCCAACTCACTACCACCTCCCGTCAGATCGCAACAACATTTCAACTATCCTGTACATTGCATCTCAAAGTTTACATTCTGCTACTTTCAAACAGAGTGATCAGCATTAGTTATCAAACAACAGGAAGAAACCTTTTTGTGATATCCCCATCCTATCCTATTGAGTTTAGAGGAATTCGATACAAAATACATATAGGAGTTGTTGAGGCACGCATGCTTGGTACACATACATGTTTCAATAACTCATATGCGTATATCTAGATAGCTTAGCTTAGGTTAGCTCAGATAGGTCGCGATTTCGGCAGACGAGAAGGAGATGGCCGATGTGTACCCGGCTGTCTCCTTACAAGACGAGTCCTGGCGGCGGCACTTCTGCTGCTGGGCCTACCGCTGGGGCGGCACGATGAAGTCTATAGAGATCTCGTGCTGCCCCACCATAGCGGAAGACGTACACTGTGGGGTTTTAGCCCGTGCGAGTCGAACATAACCCACCCTCTCCCCCGGGAGGTTGGGTATTCATAAGGGGTTTCCCCACGTAAAAAAAAAAGATAGTTCGCGATTTTTGCACAAAACAGGCGACAGCCGAAGCCGAGGTGTGCCGTGCACCCTTGAGTTAGTCGCCCAAACATCCCAAATCGGCTGAGTGCCTTCAGCACTCGCCTCAATAGTTCGGTGAAGCTGTAAAGACCTTTCCAGGTCAACAGCGTTTTCATGTCGAAAAAAAAAATATGATGTTAATACGTTTATTTAGTGTGGGTAATTTATATTTACCTGTGTTGCGTCACGTAATGAACTACAATACTAGATATTCTACAATTTGACAATATAATTAAAAGACAAAGGATATTTTTATTAGAGACTATATCAGCAGTTTGAAATATGTGTTGGAGTGGATCAAATATAACTCTGTTTTTTTTTATATATATATCATATAGGAGACAAACGGACAGGCGGCTCACCTGATGTTAAGTGATCACCGCCATCCAGAGGAGTTGCAAGTGCGTTGCCAGCCTCTGTTTGGGGGAATGGGGGAAGGGAGAGAAGAGGGAAGTGGAAGGGAGAGGATATGTGAGGGGAAGAGGGTAGTGGGTCTCCGGCACTTTCACTGACCGAACGAAACGCAATAATGCAAACACGTCGGTTCTCTGTGAGAGGGTGGTAGTATCCCGGACGAGCCGACCCATTCATGCTGAATCTAGTTATAGCTTCAACATGGCTCTACCACTACAGATGTTCTTCATAATTGCGTGTTTGTCCTAAAAACTCAGATAAGGTAGATTTTGTTAACTATCAGCATGATTAGACCCTGTAAGAACTAGTGCAACAAAGTTCCAAAGCACATTATGTGCTTGTTACATAATAAGCATATGAAACAGGTTATTATACGAACGATAGTGATAGTGAGTGATAGTGAGTAACAACCGTTTTTATAGATACCTATTTGTTACTTTTAATCTACTTATATAAAAGCAACTGATTTTGTTGCTGCTTCTTTATTATGATAACTGAAACATTTTTCAAACTAGTCGTTGTATCTCTTCGCTCGTAAATGTTTTTTCAGGCGTAGATTGAATGAAATATAGTTTAAATTTTTTGACATGTTATTAAAATGAAAACTCCTTACGACTCATTTAACAGGTATTTTTTAGCAGAAGATAAATTTATAATTTTACATCATGACATACTAGCAACCATGACCGACGTTATTGCGCTTGCGCGGCTTGCGTCATACTAGCGAAGTGTAATGTAGAAGCCTGTGTACATTTTCAGCATGAATGGTTCGGCTCGTCCGGGGTAGTACCATCCTCTCACAGAAAACCGATGTGAAGTAACAGTACCTGCATTGTTGCGTTTCGTTTGGTCACTGAGAGCGCCGGAAGATCATCTCCCCTCTCCCCTATTCCCACTTCCTTATTCCCGACCCCCCTTCCCCAACACAAGCTGGCAAATCCCTTGCGACTCCTCTGGTGTTGCAAGTGTCTATGGACGGTGGTGATCACTTAACATCTGGTGACCCACCTGTCCGTTTGCCTACTATGATATAAAAAAAAACATCCATTGGTTCAAAACTAAACGTAATTTTCGTCATGTTTGTCATCCATTACTATACTGCAGGGAACGTACAATACATTAATAACTACAAACTCTTCAATGAATTACGAATAAGAGAAATAACGGTACGGTGAGTGCGTCACTAGTAGATGGTATTGGAATACAGAGTAAATCACTGAATGACAGCGGCAAGTGAACGGTTTATATTTAGTCAGTTTCGTTTGTTTGTTGTCGTAGTTATATTAAACTTGACTAATGAACTTCTCCGTTGAATTAAACCAATGCCTCTGTACAAGTTATAGTTAGCGAGGGCGCGACGATCGCGACTCACTGAAAAAAAAATACTTTACGAGTTTTATTTAAAAAAAAAAACAGATAGGAAGGTAAAAATATCCTAGTTTTATCTACCATTTGATCACAACTTCACCTGTTGTTAAATAACCATGTGATACATGATGGTAAACACACTAAACTTGAAGACTAATTCTTAAGTACATAGTTGCTTGGCGACAGATTTTCAAATTGAGGGTGTCAACTAAAATATGGACTTAGAGAAAAACCTACTATCAAGAACTCTGTCTATCAAGAAGTCCCACTGTTGTTGAAACCCATATACTTATAGGTATCGCGAAGCAAAAATCAAACCCAAACTCAATGAATCATTGTCGCTTCACTCTTCTAAATATTCACAAAATAAATCGGTTTTTTTAAAACGAATCCACGTATCTATACAAGCTATAAAGGATTTGGTTACAAGTTACGGGTTTTTGTGATGTAAATACTAGCTATTATCAATATAATGCGATTTCCTGCAATCCTTTAGTCTTTGTAGTATAGGTAAAAAGCCATATAAATGTATGATAATTGTGTGTCGATGTCTAATATTAATAAACTCAAAACAATATAAAAAATGACCAAGTAATAGGGATAAATGTGTACAGAGCCGTGGGCACTACTAATGCAATATACCTCACGTTATTGTAAATTCAGTTATTTAGATAAATATCAAAATATTTGGTAAATAGTATATAGTCAAAGGATTCTATGTGTTATCTGCTTTTAAATAATCACTATATTTGTTTGGAAAATTCTGACATATATTCCTGAAATTCTGACTTTGATTATATTAAATTGATTTTAATCATATTCATCATACTATATTCACATTGTACTCTTATTGATAGGGATTAGACAGGAATGTATTAACTAGCATTCCGCATGGCTACAATATTTAAAATAGATTTCAAGCACCTGTTGTATAAACAACAGTAAAAATTATAGGACAATAAATAACGACAAGTCGTTCTTTACGTAACTTATGTACTTGTATATTAACTATGAATTATATGACTGAATGTAATTTTGTTTATTACTCGCATCACATATTTCAAATATTAAAAAAAAATTATTCCAAATGACACTAACTATTTTTTCTGATATTTGAATGAACTATAAAGATTGTATCGGAATATCGTCCGCCTAACGCTCGAAATATGTAAGGCGGGCGGCGCAACTCAACTCGCGTTTTAATCAGTTTTATATCAGTTTTCTCGAAAAAGATCTATGTAGATAATTAAGGGTAGACCTCGGAAGATACCTGTGGGTCCAGGTGTGGGAGAAACACTTTAATTAGTATGTAAAATGTGCGTTGAAAGCGGGGTTGGAGTAGAAGGCGGGGGCGCACGCGCTCGCCTTGTAAGGCGCGCGGCGCTCGCGCAGCCCGACGATATATAAGCCTGGGCGGGCGGGACAGAGCGCACTCGCAGTCTCGCTGCCGTAGAGTCAATATCCACCGCGTCCCAACACAAAAACAAACGACAAAATGTGCGACGACGATGTTGCTGCGCTCGTAGTCGACAATGGCTCCGGCATGTGCAAAGCCGGTTTCGCCGGAGACGACGCGCCTCGCGCCGTCTTCCCGTCCATCGTAGGTCGCCCTCGCCACCAGGGTGTCATGGTGGGTATGGGACAGAAGGACTCCTACGTAGGCGACGAGGCCCAGAGCAAGAGAGGTATCCTCACCCTGAAGTACCCCATCGAACACGGCATCATCACCAACTGGGATGACATGGAGAAGATCTGGCACCACACCTTCTACAACGAGCTGCGCGTCGCCCCCGAGGAGCACCCCGTTCTGCTGACCGAGGCTCCCCTCAACCCTAAGGCCAACAGGGAAAAGATGACCCAGATCATGTTTGAAACCTTCAACTCCCCGGCCATGTATGTCGCCATCCAAGCCGTGCTCTCCCTGTACGCTTCCGGTCGTACCACCGGTATCGTCTTGGACTCCGGTGACGGTGTCTCCCACACTGTGCCCATCTACGAAGGTTACGCTCTGCCCCACGCCATCCTCCGTCTGGACTTGGCTGGCCGCGACTTGACCGACTACCTCATGAAGATCCTCACCGAGAGGGGCTACTCATTCACCACCACCGCTGAGAGGGAAATCGTACGTGACATCAAGGAGAAACTCTGCTATGTCGCCCTCGACTTTGAGCAGGAAATGGCCACCGCTGCTGCCTCCACCTCCCTCGAGAAGTCCTACGAACTTCCCGACGGTCAGGTCATCACCATCGGTAACGAGAGGTTCCGTTGCCCAGAAGCCCTCTTCCAGCCCTCATTCTTGGGTATGGAATCTTGCGGCATCCACGAGACCGTATACAACTCCATCATGAAGTGCGACGTTGACATCCGTAAGGACCTGTACGCCAACACCGTCATGTCTGGTGGTACCACCATGTACCCTGGTATCGCCGACAGGATGCAGAAGGAAATCACCGCCCTCGCTCCCTCCACCATCAAGATCAAGATCATCGCTCCCCCCGAAAGGAAGTACTCCGTATGGATCGGTGGATCCATCCTGGCTTCCCTCTCCACCTTCCAGCAGATGTGGATCTCCAAGGAGGAATACGACGAGTCCGGCCCCGGCATCGTCCACCGCAAGTGCTTCTAAGCGACCTGAGGATCGTCGCGCAGTTAGTACTGGTGCTGGTGACGATGGTGCCACTAGTGCCGCTGCTGCTGCGTGACCCTAGTGCTGTGTGTTGTGTTGCTCTCGGTTCGAGTCCGGAACGCAAGCATTTTGTACGTTGTACGTAGTGATACTTGAGAACTGAACATCTAAATATATCGCCATCTAATATAATGTAATTTATTGTAAAATTTATATAAATTTAATTTTCCTTTTTTATTTTTATTATATATACGGGATCGTTGTGGATCTCAGCGCCAAATGTAATTAATAAATAAAACCGTTAATTTATTTATTTTAATTACATTATTTCTTTTTATACACTAGTTGGCTTTGAATTCTTTTATCGCAATAATTCCCTATCACCTTACTTCCTTTCCTGGTTTAGGGTGACATATCCGAGTTGTAATAACTCCACCTGCGTGGAACTAGGTCACGCTAGACGGTGATCCCACGCACATTCGTCAGTCTCACACATTACCAGCTGTTAACAATTATTCAAATTTCCCTGACACCATTACAATATTACAAGACTGAGTACCCTCGAACGGTACGGATTTAGAATCGGAGGTTGCCCCACACGCATCGAAATTAGCTGCAGTGATCACTACCATACATAGTAAAGACTCTGCCGGGGCCAAAAGCGTTTTCTAAATTTATCAGGACGTGGCCCCCTCGCCGCGCGACCTGCTACCTAATCCCGAGGGGGTTAGCTCGTATTCGGTTCGTGCAATCATTTCCGTAAATACCGCGAGTGGTCGAGCTCCGGGCGTTCGATTCTCGTCTATTAATATTCCGGTCTCCCGGATCGTTCGTCTAGTTGACGCGACCTGTGTGATGTTACAGTTTGTCTATAGCAAATCCGATTATTTTTGTCCTTCAGCTCAAGAATATCGCGAATTCAGTTTACCGTTATCTTCAAGACTTCTGGTTTCGGATTCCGCTTTTGTTTTCCAATTCATTCACTTTATTGTTAGGACTTTAAGAAGTATTACAATTTCTATTTGCATCTAAATCATAATGATGATATTCGTCGTGAACTTTTGGGGTGTTTGCACGATAAACTGGTATCGGACAACGTGTTGCATCCCGCTCGTTGCGTCATTCACATCATTTATGTTAATTTAAATGAAGTCTGCCATCTAATTTTATAAGACAATTCTATTAGATTCTGACACTTGTCTCACAGTGTGACCTTCGTTTTTATTTGCTTTAAGGTATTAACGTGTTTTATGAAAGTAACATGGAAATATCAGCATGAGTTTTAAACGAAAGTTAATTTTAACTGCGTGTTTGTTCTATTTCCGTAGCGAGTGGTGGTGAGTGGTGCCTCGCGTTCCCCCTTCCCGCTCCATTTTTAGGCAACGCACTGTTGTTTAAATATGTCAGACGCGGGGAACAAACTACCGCGTACATATAAACTACATATATCTTTTACTATCAGTTGAGTACAAACGGCGCGTACAATGTTTACATTTACTTTGTTATTGTAATTATTTACTACAGGTTACTGGTACTATTAATATTTAAATTTTTATGCCTTCGAAGCTTTCATTAGATGCGTACCTTATAAATTATGTAGTTATTTATAAATTTAATTTTACATGCGTTTCGAAGTTACTCATATCCACTTGGTATTTCTCGTAATATAGTGTTTAGTATTCACAATAGTCAATTTTACTCTATTTAATGAGACACATTGCTTTTGCAGAAATTTATAATGAAAATTAAATTTAATTACTAGAGATTTATAATATTTGAAGATATTACAAATATGATATAGTATATGATTATACCGAAATAGAAATAGATGTCAGACTGGTATTACATTAAAAATTTGACCAGTGAAGTATGATAATTCATGAAGTAAGTATTAGTAATAGATCTCACAACGAGGACAGATTATTCTATTGTGATTCTACAACGAAATCCAACTATATGATAATTACACAAAATCATAAAATTACACAAAACACTGAAATGAGTTTGGTCACCGCTAAGTCTAAGACTAAATCTTTATGTATAAAGTTTCGCTGAGAAACTATTCGCAATAGTTCTTTTCCTAAACAGTTTGATTTGATGAGTTTCTTTTTTCTATTTACGGATTCATCTGGGTGTTTCTTTCAGCTGTCGTCAGACCAGGTAGTTGATGCTGCTTTTAAGATATCGTTTTTTAATTATATATGTATTTTCCGGAATTTCTCATATATTAATCTGGTAATCCCTTTTTTTTCCGCTTCTCTGCACCTTTCAGTTATACCCATAACTTAATAAGGTTTGTGATACAATTAACGTTGCCTCTCGGGTTCACAGTTGAAACTATAGGAAAATATACTGGCGTCAACAGTTTGCGGTTCCAGACGATTAGCAATATTATTTTAGTGACTTTTTTTAGGTCAAGGTGATTTGAAGATACTTTAAGAATCGGTACTAAACTTGTACCTTTGAATTCGTAATGCAGAATCTATTATCCATTTTAAATCCATTGTGCTTTATTTTTAAATTTACGTGTATATCATATCTTTTATACAGGCGTTCAGAAATTTAGATGGCTAATGTAAACATGTGAGAAGACAAATTACATACATTTTTTACAAGACTAACAAGTCACTGTCGTTTGCCTCGTCTGTGTATCGTAAAATATATAGAAAAACTTTCAAGTAAATATTAAGCATTCCAACATCACAACTCATTATTGTTTGTAAACTGCTTGTTTTTATGACAAAATTGCCCAATCACAAACCTTGCCATAAAAAACATGAACATCATAAGTCATAAAGATAAAACATATTGAGTATTACATCATGAGTTGTCATCAAATTGTCATAATGTGAGAGATGCAGTGAGCCAATTTGAACGTGTTCCCAGCACTCGAGCACTCCCAATAAGGGTCGTGGGGAGTGAAGTCGTGACGCAAGCTCAGCTCTCTGCGGCTCCCGGACTATTTCTGGAGCGAGTGAGCGAGCGCTGTTACGTCACAACTGATAACACACTGATTCATGCGAACACTTGTAACAGCGTATGTAAATATATGTATTGGAAATCACTGTAGGCGGGCGCGTATGCACTTTTCATCTGCTTTGGATCTATTGCAAATCTGTTTACAAATGTTTATTATAGCATATTATACATATTACAGCAACTATAGTGGGTGTTTTCATCAAGAATGTTTAACGTTTACGTGTTATTAATAACATAATTTGATCATAAACAAAATAATACTTAAAAATAAAAATATACCAATACTTTTCCATTTTATTAGATACAATAGGTATTTTATTTCTTTATTTGCTTTTATATTCTTTCTTTCTTGGTATTCCAGTTTCTGAGTTAGTTATCTATAACTTTGCTCTCTGTTAGCATGTTTCCTTACCCATTGCATGATCATTACTTACTAGTGGGCGCCCAGTGGTCGACATTCGACCATAGTTAATTGATTTTGTAAAGTTTGAACTTTATTAGAGTTCTTTTGTCAAAGGATATATACTCCTATAATCAAATCATCATGGCTACGCAGTTATTTGCCATTTGCCATGATCTTTATTATATAATCATTAAAAAAAATCTATGTGTAAATGAAAATGAAAATTAATTATAAATTGGAAACAAAAACCATGTGGTAAAGCTAAAATTTTAACCAAACATAACTTTACGAATATAAAGGAATTTATCGCAACCTGTGACACAATTTTCAATTAATTTTACACGACACCATGGGGTGATATTACTGGGTGATATTGAATTAAATGTAGTCTGTTCATTATGAGAAATAGTGATATGCCCAGTATCATCGTTTGGAAAAGTAATGGATACACAATACAATCAAATGGTGAATCCAAGACAAAGAGGTTTTTAATACTACCATAAGCTTTTGAAAATAAATTCTTTTTTGTTGATACATGAGGTTGAATTGCAACATTGTAACCGCGAAGGTCTAAGTCATGGATTACTTTTATGAACAAAATTATTATTTTGATTATACAAAGTATTATTTGGATCATTTTTTTATTAATTTATCATTTGAAGTGAGTTCACCATAAAAAATAATAAACATTACAATAATAGTTATATTTTATAATATCATTGTTGAATGTAGGATGAAAAATGGTAATTAGAACGTAAGAGTTAAAAAATACATACAGTCGAGCATAGCAACCTCCGTCATAACCTCTTTTGAACTTCGTAATTATTGATGGATGTCAAAATGTCTTTTATATTTACATGTGTGTGTATATGTTGTGTAAAATTCGAGTAGTAGTGAGAGTAGTGCATATTTTAATTAATTTAATGTAATTCTAATTCATCTATACTAATATTATAAAGCTGAAGAGTTTGTTTGTTTGGTTGAACGCG
The DNA here is from genome assembly GCA_014332785.1 of Antheraea mylitta. NCBI lineage: Eukaryota > Metazoa > Arthropoda > Insecta > Lepidoptera > Saturniidae > Antheraea > Antheraea mylitta. The sequence continues at coordinate 7,689 of JACEII010000340.1, read as the reverse complement.
CTAATCTCAACAACTACCGGTCCGATTTGTAAGTTTCTTTAAGTGTTAGATAGCTCATTTATCGCGGATGGCTATAGACTACATATCATCACGTTAAAACCAATAGAAGCTGAGCACAGATGAAGAATGTCTCAAAATCGGGCTGTTTCGGAAGCTTCCGCTGCGTGTTAATGTCAGTATTATATGCGTTGCCATGGTAACGCGATAATATTGTATCGAAAATATTTTCATTATTTATTTTGTGTTCCTATTCAAAAAGTTAAATTCTACGTTAGTTTTGTTTACAATTTTTAATTATATGTGTTACGTTAATACGCAAACATTTGTGTTGCTATTCAAATACTTTAGTAGTAATAATATTCGTCCAATAAGACAGTCGAAGGAATTAACCCATACTGCCAATGCTGCAGTTGTCAATATAGCTAGTTTTCTTCTATGTCTAAGTTAATGTAAAGGTATAAGCGCCAAATCCTCTATATAATATTTCATAAATCTTCTTAATTTTCAATACCACAGAATTCATGCTCCGTGGTATTATTTTTCAGTCATTTCGCTTATACACAATAAACGAACCAAATTACATAAAACGTCACCAATTTAATACAATACAGAGACAAGTAACACAAGATTATGAATAAAATATAAAGTCCACTTCATGACAGACTGAAATCCCGCCAAAAACTTTACGTTAGTTTTGTTCCCAATTTTTGATTTGTGATATTATACGTATTATAAAAATAAAGTGTGTGTATATATTATTAAAATAAATACTATTTGGTGAATATGTACATATATCTGTGGTGCTACAAATATCAACATGTTTTTTTATGCTGTCGATATGTCTGTTTGTTTATTTGTTCCGGGTAACCTCCGAAACGGCTGGACTTATTTGAACAGTTTTTTTTTTCTCAGAAATGACTACGCTATTGATCTAGCAAGGTCTTAACAGCTTCACCGGACTAAAAGTAATATTCAAATGGGAATTTTACGGGCAAATAAATAACTAATTAGCTGTTTTATTTTAAGCTAACGGGTTCAGCAGAAGTTGCCCACCCTGATAGTAAGACAGACTACCTAAACTTTGCTCAAGAATTATTTTATATATTAGTGAAAACGACATGAAGATACATTCTGTAGGTTTTGATCTTGTCGCGAACAGTCATATACACAGACGTGGAACAGGACTTTGTTTTACACTATGTAGTGATGAACTGTTATCCGTGCATTCGTCTGTGTGAAATTAATCAAAAATATGTTGTTCACTGTAAACATGCGCCTGTGACGTGCGCTGTACTGGACTCCAAGAATAAATGTAATTGAAAGTCATATGTGTACATGTGATTTAAATTATAGCAAGGTATAATAATAACTTAATTATATCGACACTATGGACATATTATATCTATATAATAAAAGATTTAACACATATTGTTTGATAATGTTTAGCTTAATGTTTTCATTACTTTCTTTCTTTCCTATAGTGTAAATGTGATATATAGCAGTTTCAAGTTCCAGTTATGTGGCTGATGGTAAATCCTATCCCATTCGATACACTATTAGTATGCACATATATAATGTACACGTTACCTGTTACAGTAGATGATGTGCGTGTGATACTTACAAATATTTTTGAAAGAGTATTATTGTATTTTACACTAGATGTGTGATCACAATTTAAAATTTATTTAATATATTAAAAAAAAACGCGTGCGAAGCCGCGGGTAACAGCTAGTTTTATATAAAATAAACAGCTTTCTGCACTTCTCCGTCATATAAACTTTAACTATGACAAATTTGACGGCAAATAGGTTAAAATGAGATACAACAAATTTGCTTCACGTATTAATATGTAGATATTTGTAAACGCGTATTATCTCTATAACCTCCGTAATAAAGAGACTACAAATTACAATAAGGATTATTTGAATCTCACAAAGACAAAGAGGCAGAGATTGGCGGATATGAACAAAAAACTAACACTAAACAAACCCTTGAGCTTTTTTATTGTATTTTTTTTGCCAAAGGGCAACAAACAGACAGGCGGCCCATCTGATTGTAAATGATTACCGTCTGAATAGGAGAAGGGGAGGGAGGGAAGGGAGAAGAGGGAAGTGGGCCTCCGCCGCTCTCACTGACCGAACAAAACACAACAATGCAAGCACTGTTACTTGACGTCGGGGTTTCTGTCGGTCGGGTGGTAGTATCACGGGCGAGCCGAGCCATTCATGCTGAAAGCAGTTTGAGCTTCAGCGTGGCTCTACCACTTACGTCCATCGACGCCGTGTCCGACACGCAAGCAACTAAACCATCTATCATCTATTATTACAAATATTATTAAAAGATCTCTTATATTTTTTCGACTTACATGGACTAAATAAAAAATATATCACATAGAGTTGTATGAAAAAATACATCAAAAATTAATTATCGGTCCTGATGAAATATTGCAAACAATAAATTATAACGCAGTAAATATGCCATTAGGTAACAGTAAATTAATCTTAATTCTGATACTCGATAATCTTTGTAACTATATATGCAAATAGCTGCATAATGCATTTATGACTTTATTCACTGAATCCACTAATAGTAGAAAATAATTGGCGTATAAGGGTTGTCGTATAACATCTAAAGACCTGAGACACCCAAGCCAACCTCACCTGCACGTGGTGCACCTTGCTGAGCAACGAACGAGGCAATGGCGATAGCGGGGTGGTAGGGCTCTAAAGCCCGACTGGGTCGTGACCACCATACATATAGTGGAAAAACCCGTAATAGTGCGCGTAATTTTGCACGTCGCATTTCGGGATCAGCTGGTGTATATCCAATTTACAGGACGACTTTCGGCGTGGCTCGGGTACCGATGGGATTCTCCGATAGTTCACCGCCTAAGAGAGCTGCATTGACCCGACGGCCTGGGAGACCTGTAGAAACGGTTGTTCCGCTGGCCGCCCGCGGTACAGTACAGGGGCCCAATCATGGATAACCACCAAGGGAGGCTGCCCCACCATGCCACGCATAATCTCTGGTAGGTTTGTCGTGCCGGTTAGTGACCGGATTGAGGTCCCAGCGACCTATTCCGGGGGGGGGGGGGGTATGGGGGCCCTTCCGTCCGCTGGGTCAGTGCAATTCTAGCAGGAACTATAGTGTGCCTCTACAGATCCTATAAGGGGGATGATGAGACTACTCGGCTCTTTGATTCCTTGAGTAAGGCAGTAGATGAAGCACAGGAGCAGTTTCCCACTGCGGAATTGGTGGTCTTGGGGGACTTTAATGCACACCATGAAATGTGGTTGGGTTCCTCCAAGACGGACCATGCAGGATGAACTGCCCACGCATTCGCTTTAACACATGACCTGAGTCAACTAGTGAGCCAGCACACCCGGATTCCTGATATCACAAGTCATGCGCCCTCTTTACTGGACCTTCTGTTGACGAGTCATCCAACTGGGTATGATGTGTCAGTCAATGCTCCCTTGGGCGCATCGGATCACTGCCTAGTTGTTTCCTCTTTACCCCGCGCTCCACCTCCACTGAGTGTAAGCATCAAGCGCAAGGTATGGCACTACTCGTCAGCAGATCGGGATGGAATGCGGGATTATTTCGCGTCCATTCCTTGGCGCCAACGGCGTTTTGACGGAAAAGATACTTCAGCGATTGCCGACGAGATTAGGGTTGCAATGGAATATTATATTCCTTCATCTGAGATCGTCGGTAATCGCAAAGGACGCCCTTGGTACAATCGTGAATGCGCTGATGCTTTTAGTAAAAAGCAAGCCGCGTATCGCGAATGGATCAAGGGCCGCCCTAATAAGGATCCTAATATTCATTTCCTCAAATCAGCATATAATTCTGCCACCAAAGTCTGTAAGAGGGCCTACACTAGAGCGGATGCTCAGCGCGTTGCACGCTTAGGTCATGAACTCGTAATTTATTCGACTAATAGTCGAGTCTACTAGAGTCTGGCCAAAGCTGTGCAAGCCAACTTTTGTCATCCAACGTTGCCACCGCTGAGGTACTCTGATGGAACACTGGCCTACGAATCACAAAATAAGGCTACATTACTAGCTAATCATTTTGCGGCTAATTCCTGGCTTGACGATCGAAACGCGCAACCGCCTACCATTCCTTGCTGCGATATCACTATATCGGAATCAAGGTTCAGGCAGCGTGACGTTCTTAAGCAACTACGATCGCTCGATGTCCAGAAGTCTAGTGGTCCGGATGGTATCCCAGCGGTTGTTTTAAAAACATGTGCAGCCGAGTTAGCTCCAATACTAACGCGCTTGTACCGCCTGTCTTATATCTCTGGTGTCGTGCCTCGAGCTTGGAGGGAGGCCAATGTGCAACCGATACCGAAGAAGGGGGACCGGTCAGATCCTAATAACTATCGTCCAATTGCCGTAACCTCAGTGTTGTGCAAGATCATGGAGCGGATCATCAATACCCAGCTTGTCCGCTAACTGGAGCATCACTCATTGATTAATGATCGACAATATGGCTTTCGCCAAAACCGATCAACGGGTCATATTCTGGCCAACATGCTGTACCGCTGGGGGAGGCAATTGACAAACACGGCGAGGCCTTGGCAATCAGTCTCGACATTGCCAAAGCCTTTGATAGGGTCTGGCACCGTGGTCTTCTCTCCAATCTTCCAGCGTACGGAATCCTCGACAATTTATGCAAGTGGATCTCTAGCTTTCTGCATGAGCGCAGAATTCGTGTTCTTGTTGAAGGATGTGATTCGCAGCTCATGTCAGTAAACGCTGGAGTTCCTCAAGGCTCTGTACTTTCACCTACTCTGTTTCTTCTGCATATCAATGATATGTTGCCTTTGGGCCGTATTCATTGCTATGCAGACGATATTACCATCCATGAGTTATATTACAGCAAGTCTTCTTGCGGCCTGGGAGAAACAGAAAAGAGACGTCAGGAACTTATCATTGAGCTCGACGGATCCTTGCATTGCATATCAAAATGGGGAGCAAGTAATTTGGTCGAGTTTAATGCTAACAAAACAACACAAGTGTGCAAAATTGGTTCCGTACTTTCAGAGTGATACGTCACAAGGACAGACAGACAGACAAAAACTGTTAAAAGATTATGTTTAGCTTCTATAATTTTCCAAAAATATTTAATGTACAAATTTGGCCTTATTACAGTTTATTATAGTAAAATAGTAAATCTATATCTATATCTATATCTATATACTATAATAAAACTGTAACAAGTCGAAATCTGTACATTAAATATTTTTTGAAAATTTTAATCAGGATAGGCTATGTTATCGATATAGAAGCCAAAAATAATCTTTTTACAATTTTTGTCTGTCTGTCTGTCTGTCTGTCTTTCTGTCTGTCTGTCTGTCTGTCTGTCTGTCTGTCTGTCCCTATGCACACGCATCACTCTGAAACTACTGAACCAATCTTGACGAAACTTGACATAGTGATAGCTAATATTACGAGATTACATCAAATATACTTTTTGTCTCATAAAACGCCAAGGGTTCTCCAGGATAAAGGATTAAAGTCTAGAATATAAACCCGAATTACTCTGAAAGTACTGAACCAATTTTAACGAAATTTGACACAGTGATAACTAATATTAGAAGACTACATCCAGGATACTCTTTGTCCCATAAAACGCAAGGAGTTCTCCAGAATAACGGACGAAAGAAAAAAAAATTGTAGTTCATGAGATTCTTAATGGATTTTGGTAATTTTCCTTAGTGCTATTTACAGCAGACAGATTAGTTAAAAATTCAAGTTATATAGGCTACATAAAAAAAAAAAAACAACCAAAAAGAACGACGGGGTTCGAACCGTCTCCCCGTCGATCATGAAAGTAGTATAGAGCCGCCAACTTTACCTCTAGGCTACGCTTACATAATAATTTTATTCAAAAATTTCAACTGCTTCGAAAACGTCCACAAAATTATTAATAACTAATCTATACTATTAAAACTGTAACAAATCGAAATCTGTACATTCAATATTTTTTGGAAATTTTAATGAAGGTAGACTATGTTATCCATATAGAAGCCAAAATTAACACAGTGACAACTGATATTACAAGGCTACATCCAGGATACTTTTTGTCCCATAAAACGCAAGGGTTTTAAATTTAGAATAGCTGGTTAATACTGTGAGAATTGGTCGATGATAACTGAAGTAGGTTATAAAAGTATTAGATATAGCATTATCAAGATATATGTCATAGTGTGATTTTACTTTCTTTGTAGAAGGGTGCATACTTTCAGTTCCGAAATTATCGCTGTCCGGCATATTTTAAATTAAAACACTGGTTACATTCACAACTGCGAAGGGTGTTTCATAATTTATAAATAGCGTTAAAAATGCGTAGTTTAATCCGTGACAGTCAATTGTCTAATTAAATAGTAACAAAGAAATCAGTGAAAGGTGCAAGCGCGGTGTGTTTGGCGGTATGTCAAAGGGCGCCCTTTGTGCATGCCGTGTAATACTGGTACGACGAGTGTTCGACAAAGCAATTTGAATGTTATGTTTATACGGATAGAGTTGCAGATGTTTTTGAGTACTTCGACAATAGTGCAAAGTTCGTATTATAACCTGTAGCTTCGGAAATGTAACGTCACAAAAAACCATAATCTTCATCATCATCATCACTGGCAGTTCTTCTCGACCTAATGCAGAAAATAAGCCTCCTCTCTTTTAAAAATAAAAACATGTAATTGAAATCTATCGAGTAATTTTTGGATGTACGTAGGTCAGACTTTGGCCAGTGTATATGTATATTAGTAAGATTAAAAAAAACCAATTCCGTAATATTATAAAAATATTATATTACACCTAATTTAAAAATATAAAAAATACATATACCTATACATTAAAAAAATTACTGAAGATTAATTTGACCCGTAAAAAGCTAACATCACGCAATATCTCCAGGCGGTCACCCATCCAAGCACTGACCACGCCCGACATTGCTTAACTTTGGTGAGATCGGACATGAACCGGTCGACGTTGACGACAAAGCATTTCTATCTACGCGTCTCTCTGCCATAATTGTGACGTTACATAATATTAAATAGAAACAATTTGAATCTTACAATCATACAAGTAGGGTTGTAAAGGTTTTTGAGTATAGACTTTACTTTTAGGTATAGACATATGTATGCTGCCGCGAGGTTTTTTTATAGATAATAATATGTTCTTTAATATTGTAGAACATATTTTTGTTCTATCATTCATAGTTATCGGGGCGCATGCGATGAAATACATTTTATGCCAAATTTTTTTCATACCTCTGATTACATTATTGCAATTGTAGTAGAAATCCCAATTTTTTTCTAAAAAATAAATATAGCCTATATTACTAAGGGTTTTTTTCGAAATGTCTACGCTATTGACCCAGCAAGGCCTTAACAGCTTCACCGGACTACTAAGGCGAGCGCTTAAGGCACTCATCCGATTTTATTTTGGCAACCAGCTCAAGGGTGCACGGCACACCTCGGCTTGGCTGTTGCCTGTTGCATACAAAATCGCAACCTATCTTAGCCAACCTAGCTAACTATTTATATATGTACGAGTTGTTGAAACGTATATGTGTACCAAGCATACACGCCTCAACAACTCCTCCATATATTTATTATCGGAAAATTGATAGTTTTTCAGTTCGATAAGGGGAATAAGTAAACCCTTCCACTTTCAT
>JACEII010000339.1:34897-49710 GCA_014332785.1 Antheraea mylitta | reverse complement strand
TTGCAGACTTGCGAGTTTTGTTAAACTTTCGTAGTGTATCTCTAGCTAGAACATTTTATGTAAATTATGCTTGCAGTGGTATTACTCAACGGGTTTTTCATTACAATGAATGTATCTGAGTCGGAATTTAAAAAACCATACAGACTTAGTGTTAACGCATTTGTTTAATTTGATTTGCTCTCAAGAGATGGCGCTGCTTAAAATATAAACATGCTATCGTTTTGTAACCGTGAAATAGTATGGCTGTAATTAAATATAATTAAAATAACTTTCTACCGCGTAGACTCGGGTATTTTTATTTCAATCCCGTATAAGTGTACCGCACAGAGTACTTTGTATTATTGGAAATAGAGACCAATCTTCGCGGTCGAGCTCTTCTCACTCGCCCCTTTCTGGGGTGAGTGAGGAAACCGCGTCAGGGAAAACCCTCTGGCGGTAGCGTCATCTCTATCCGCTTAAACGGACGGTTCTTTCCTTACGAGGCATTTATAGTATGCCTCTTTGGTGTTTGGGGCTCATTGGTTAATGAGCTCTCTAATTTGCGGTTTGAATATAGTTTTAAGCCTTCTTCCGGTTTGTGGGCGGTCTCTCCGAGTTTCTCGGTCAGGAGGCCTGGCGTGTAGCGGCGCTATCCCCCTGAGGTGGGGGTGCGCCGACGCATCGGCTCTCCTGAACATACCCGTAGCAAGTCTCCTGACAAAATCTTCGAGGTTCTCCACCTTGAGGTCTCTTGCAATCGTCCGATTGCTCACGTATTTCGGAGCCGCGGCGATTGTTCGAAGTACGGCGTTCTGGAACTGTTGGAGCTTATTTTTTGTTGTTGGCGCGAGGCATCCATACCATGCGGGGGCGGCGTAGGTGAGCCGCGACCTCACATAGGCTTTATAGATGCCGATTTTTATTTTTAATGGCAGTCTAGATCCTAGAATTGATCTCAGCGCCTTTCTTGCAAATCTAGCCCTTGCTAGGGCGGCCTCTGCTTGGCTTTTAAATGACAGTCTCTTGTCCACGATAACTCCCGGGTATTTGACCTTGTCGAGCCACGGGACCGATTCCCCTTGTAATGTAAGAGGAGGTGGGTCTACAGCGGCGTGTCTGGTGATCAATGCCTGCGTTTTACTGACGTTGACTTTTAATTTCCATCTGTTTAGCCACTCTGGAAGGGCGTCCAGAGTCGGCTGTAGAAGTGCGGCTGCTCTTTTCCTATTGATTGAGGACGTCATAAAAGCAGTGTCGTCGGCAAAGAGGGCAAGTTCAGCTTTGCCAACGACCGGGACGTCATTCGTATAGAGGGCGTACAGGAGGGGTGAGAGGCTGCTTCCCTGCGGCACCCCCGCTCTCACTTGAATTTCCCTCGAGGTGTGGTTCCGGATCCTCACTTCTGCTTTACGATTTTCCAGGAATGATTTTATCACCCGGATCAATCTGTCTTCAACTGTGGTGGTGGATATCAGTTTATACATTAGGCCCTCGTGCCAAACGCGATCGAAGGCCTGCTGCATATCCAGGAACACTGCCGCTACATGTCCCCTTTTTGCATGTGTTTTAATTACCGTATCCACGACCCTTGTTAGCTGGAGTGTAGTAGAGTGCCCTTGCCGAAAACCGAATTGTTCCGGCCTGAGGCGAATATCCGGTTTGATCGCCGTTAGGAGCAACCTCTCAAACACCTTCGCCATAGTGTTCAATAGTGTTATTGGCCTATAATTCTCAGACTTGGTGGCGTTCTTTCCCGGTTTTGGGATCATTATAATTATACCGGTTTTTCAATCATCGGGGAAATAGCCGGTGCGCAAAATGCCGTTATAGAGACGGGCAAGTGTAGCAACCGTTTTCCCCGGTAGGTGGCGCAACATGTTATTTGTTGCTTTATCTTTGCCCGGTGCCTTCCTTGGATTGAGGTTGTACAGCGCCCTCTGTACCGCCTTTGGTGAGATAAAGAAGGCCGGGTCTGGGCGTCTCGTTTCCGGGTTCGATTCCGCGAAATAGTTGTCTAGATATCGAGTGACAAATTGCTCGTGTTGGAGATCTGTTGAAGCGAACGGTGTTGAATTTAATTCGATAGTGTCTGCGAATATCTCAGCTTTGTCTTGCTCAGCGAAAAATAGCTGACCCTGTACTGAGAGCGGTCTGATGGGTTCCGGCGCCTTAGTTAGACCTCTGCAGAGTCTATGCAGAGACGGGATTTTCTCTCCTTCCATCTCGACGTGCGCTTGCCACGACTGGCCTGCGTGGGCGTCGAGGCGGAATTTGACTTCCTCTACGAGTCTGTTTAGTCTTGATTTAGTGAAGGGGCACCTCGTACGCTGCCACACTCGTCTTAGCGCCCTCTTCTCTTTAATAAGTCTAGTGATTGAGTCAGGTAGCGGCGGGCGAATTCTGTCAGAGGCGACCACACGGGAGGACTGCTCAGCTGCTCTAGATAAGCCGCAAGTCAACTCCTTTGTCAGCCACTCGACGTCCTGGATAGTGTTCATACTTCTAGTCGGTGTCGTCTGCTCGACTAGGTTTCTGTACTCGCTCCAATCCGTAATGTTGCAAGTGCGTGGGAAATAAACTCTCGCAATGGGTAGATCTATCTCCATCAGGACCGGCCGGTGATCCGACGGCAGATCAACAAGGACGGTCTGTCGTGGCAAAATATTCAGCCCTGAATACATGGCAAAATCAAGCACATCCTGAGTCGCCGGCCCGTAGTAGGTGGGAGCATCCGGCCCGGCGATCTCTTAACCTTCGTCCTCGGCGTGCTGTTGTATCCGACGTCCTAACACACTAGTGGTATTCGAGTTCCAATAGGTGTTTTTCATGTTGAAATTCCCCGCCAAAAGTGTAGGCGTAGGGGATCTCAGCAGACTGTCCATATCACTTGTAAGCGTGTGGGTGGGGTGTTCTGGGGGGCGGTAAATGGCAAACAGCCTTATTGTCAGGCCCGCCGCGCAGACCAGGACCCCTAATGCGTAGAGCGACTGGTGCTCAGCGTAGGGGATACATTGGTGGACAATAGAGCGCTTAATTACCACCGCTAGGCCTCGGTACGCCCGGCCTTCTGCCGTTACCTCGTCCTTTCTGTAGGTATAGTAGTTAGCTATTTTATAGGTCATTCTAGCTGTGAGGTGAGTTTCTGATATGAGCATTATGTCTACGTTGTGCTCTCGTAGAAAATGCTCAAGTAGCTTCTTCTTGCCATTTAACGAGTTGGCGTTCCAATAGACAATTCGTAGGGGCGTATTATCCATTAGCAGTGCATACTTGATGTAGGCGTCTCATATGGGAACGTCTATTTTCGCTCCCGGCCGCTTTCCCTTGTAACTTAAAGAGCCTTAGCTCCTTAAGGAATTCTCCTTCAGAGTCCCCCTCCTCCGCGGGGGCGGCAGCCTTCTTCTTGCCCTTTTTGGCTCGTTTCGCGGGTCTTTCCTGTCGAGGCCGCCTAGCGTCATTCGCTGGCTCCATTAGCGATGCTTGGGCCGTCTCTTGAACCACATTTTGTATTGTGATTTCCCGGTCTGAGCGTCTAACTTTGTCGGCAACCGGCCGAGCTTTCTTCCCGTGCATCGCCACTGTGCTGGCTCGCTTGTTGCGGGCCTCCCTGCGATACACTGGACACGACGAATAGTTCGCCGGGTGTGGCCCTCCGCAATTAGCGCAGGTGGGTGGTGCGTCGCGCGGTCTGTCACAGTCTCGCGCAAAGTGAGGCCCGCCGCACCTTACACATGTCTGCTCCCTGTGGCAATTATGGGAGCTATGGCGAAACTGTTGACATTTGTGGCATTGCGCGGGCCCAGTCTTCCCGCGTCATGCCACTAATCTAAGCCCTCTGAATCTCAACAGCTCGTCAATCGCGAATACTGTTGAGGCGGTGTCTGCATCTTTCTCTAAGGCCACGAAGAATACGCCTCCTGGGCGTCCTCCACGAGGCGGGATAAACTTCGCGGCCTCCGGGCGGAGCCCTTTCTCTCTAAGGGCCGTTTTAAGGAGTTCAGGGTCGATACTACTGGCTAGTCCCTTGATAGCCACCTTAAGGAGCTGTTCTTCTTGCAGGGAGTACGAATACCATTGCACTCCCTGGCTTTCTTCAATTTCGGTGAAGTACCGCTGCACCAAACGGTATTCATTCTCGTCCTCCGGGAAGAATCTGACTCCGTTCCCGAAGGGGCGTGCGTTCGCTGTTTTTCCCAGCCTTTTCGCGATCTCATCAAGGTGGTGCACGCAATCATCAAGCTGTTCGACAACAATCGGCGGATATTTAGTTGTACTTTTTTCCAAAATGACAGTTGCCTCTCTGTTAATTTGGGGCGTCTCAGCTGTCGATGTTCTCTCTCTTTCCTCCTCTACTGGAGCCTGATTGGCCTGCTCTTTCAATCGGGGATCCGCAGGCGCTCCGCGCGCCCTAGAAGTTCCCGCGATTGCCGTCGGCGCTCTCGGTGTCGCTGTCGCCGCGTACGACCTCGGCGCCGCGGGTTTCTCGGTGAGCGGCTTCCTATTGGCTACTCGCTCGGGCGACTTGGCTGCCCGAGTAGCCGGCTGTGGGGCCGTCTTTGACAAGGTCGGGGATTTCGTTGCTTGTTGCGTGGGCGAAACAACGATTTTCGGCCCTGTTGCAGATCTCGGTGCGGGAGTCTGCGCGTGGGCGGAAATCTTCTTTTCTCGCTGTAGGAGCGGTTTCGGGGCTGATCGTTCACTGTCGCCGTCGTCGGACGTAGCGTAGGACGTTCTGGCGGCAGGATGCGTACGCGTTTTGGCGAGTCTTGTTTCCCTTTCTGTCTTTGAATCGTCGTCCTCACGCGCTCTACGGCTGGCGCGTCCCACGGGACTTATTTTCAGGAGATCCTGATGAATTGGGGGCGGGTCTATAACCCCTTTTGTGGCTAGATTTAGGGCTTTCTTATCCTCCGGGGCTAGTTCAGCGTGCCTTGCGTTCGCCATTTTGATACGCAAGAAGAGGGACATCCATCTATGCATTTCCTCCGAGAAGGCCTTCTTGTTTATGGAGTCAGCCAGGGTGAATTTATCACTCTCGTATGTGTGTCGGTGGGTCACATCCTCTGGAGAGGCCGGGGCGGGTCTGGAGCGACCCAGTGATCCGGTTTGGCTGTGGGAGCGAGGTGTCGATCTAATGGAAGTCTCGGGATCCGTGTGCATGCCTGGGGTCATCATTGGGGCTGGTTCGGGGTCCGTTAGGCTGCGGGTGGTCATCGGTGAGGTCATCGTGGTTTGGCCCTGAGAAGGGCCTTTTTTCTTTGCACTGCTGCCCGGCGTTGCCATGGCAACAGAGGGTTGGCGCTAGTGTGCTCACCGCCGGGGTTCCGCGCAGGGCGTTATGAGCGAGAAGGAAGATTTCTCCACTACACAGCGCGTCGCGACTAGACCGCTCACGTCGGCGGCGAGGGCGTGTCTTCTTCGCGGTCAAAAGTGGCAACGCTTATATAGCGACATCTCAACCCTAAAGTTAGAACTTATAGTCAGTATACATACGTATAGCTAGAAGGTAGCTATATTTATATATAGCCACTACTATAATGGTATACACTTCAAACTATAAAAATAGTATATATAATATAAAGTACTCTGTAGTATATATGCGATATAAACTCAAAATTAAACCACTTTTATTTGTTTTATTACGTTTATTTATTGTTTCATGCGCTGATACTATTTACAAAGTTTAAAAAAATATTACGAAATTGAATATAAAGTACCAAAACTAAATAAAAAATCAAATTTTTAGCCATAATGAATCGTTACAATGATCTTATATTAACCTATCTATATATTTAGGTAATATGTTTAGTAGAATTACAGGATTTATTTTGATTAAAATACAAAGTGGGACATTTCACGTGAAGCTGCCAACGGGAAAAAGGCGAGGTTCTGAAATTCGTTCGTATTGAGCCTAATTATACTTGTAATAGGTGTGAATGTGAATGTGAAACATAATTACTATATTTTATCATATTTATTAATCAATTTATGGACTACTAAAGAACATTTGAAATTCGATTTATAGGAAGTTGTTTTTCGTATGAAATAAATATACAATACAATACTATATATAAATATACATCGATATATATATAGTGGATTAATTGTTATTTTTTAAAATAAATCGAAACTTGGTAAAATGTTTAAATGAACAAAACCTGAAATAAAATTTTCAAACGAAATTTGAAGGTAAACGTTTTTTACAATTATCTTTTATATTAAAACTTAGCTTAAAACAAACATAATATATACTACAACTTTTAAAATGGGGACAACATCGGCTAGGGAGATAGATTAGTTAATTTTCACGTAGATTGCCTCAATATTAAAATGTAGCATCCTGTTTGGGCTTATGTAACTTATAACGAGGAATTAAAGTATTCTTGAAATAAATATAGTATAAATAAATAAGTATACATCTGAATAGAATTTCTTGTAGAAAGTAGAAATAAATAGAAATTTTACGACTAAAGGCGATCTACAATTATATAGTTACATGAAGGTTTCTATATTAGATCAAATCAGAGTTATATACTAGAAAAAGATAGAAGCTTGGTGGTGAGAATTTCATATTTACCAATTTTAGTTTTTTTTTAAAGAGCATTTAATCGTCTAAATAAATTGCTGCGTTTGATATTATATTAAAAACTTGTTCAATTCAAAAAACTACTACCAATAAATACGAATTTCAACTGTGAATGTTTTTAGGAGCTTGACAAATAAACATGATAGAAAAAACAACTTGTGTATACACAGTCACACCTATTAGAAGTCCAATTAAGCTCAATATGGACGAATTTCAGAACCTCAACTTATCGTTGTCCGCTTTATGTGAAATGCCCCTAGTGAAAACATTTGTAGCTATATTTCAATATTTTTTTATCCATAATTATTGCAATGACTTTGCATTTTACCAATACTGTTACTACAATCTTTTACGTTTAATACATTTATGGAAATGTTTTTTTGCTTTCATTTGTAATATATCTTCGTTATTAATACAATTTATTTTTCCATTAAGTATCTTATTTAAATTTTTACAGTAGTTATGAATAAAAAATCTACTTGACAAATTACAAATAAAATTAATCAAATGTTCTCTATGATATTTACATTTAATAAAATCAAAATCGATCAACATGTGAATAACAGTTTTTACAAAACATTTGATATTTTTTACTAGCAAATGTTTTCTTAATATTTCATCAAAAATATCCTGTAAATTAGATGTACACTGTATCATAGCTTCGCTTGGACTACAAAGCCACCTTTGGCTAGTATACTCTCTGTATTTAATATATTCAAGTTCATTTTTATTGATTATATCACTTACGCACTGTACGCAACCTTAAAATATTTTTTTTTTACTCTCTTGAGCAAAATATCCGGCAACATATATTAGAGCTCCAATTACACTAGGTGATTGTTTTTCATTTAAAGGAGTAAAATTGATCAAGGGTATTTCTGTAAAATCGCATGTCCGCGTGTCTGTGCAGTCCTTAGGAACGACTAGAGTGTACAACGATTGACAAAAATCTTTTTCACAATTTACTCCGGGAGCATGAACACTAGATAGATTATTAATGAGTGCTGAAGTATATGCAGATTCAAAATTTTGAGGTGTGGGATTATTATTGCGGCACCCATGATTTCTTATGACCCCAAAGAAATTTTCTATGGGGTCTTGATTTAGATGTCGCATCCACACAGATCTCACAGAATATTTTTTATCTAAGTTTTTTAATAAAATTTGAATACTGTCTAGTGTCCACACCCAATTTTTTAATGTTGGCACAGATTCCACATTCCCCAATCGATTGATGAACTTCATACTTTTTAAAAACACTTTTGCCTCATTCCACCATTTATTGTGTAAAGAATTTGGTATTACTGGCCCCAAAAGTGGTTTTCCATTTCTTCCTTTCTTTCCAAAACTGCCATTTACCGAGTCGAACAAATTATCAAAAAAAAAGAATGAGGTCTGCTGTTTCCTTACACTCGGAGGGAAGAATTTTCTTGTCTGAAAAACAAATGTTGTAAATACAAACTATTATACTTTTCTAAAACATCGCATATTTAAATGATAACTAATAAAACCTTAATACAAATAGCTTGCTGCAAATATTGTTGCGAATGATTTCGTAGATATTTTTTACATTTTAAGTTAAAATAAAATAAAAAAATTGATAAGTAACAAATAATTAGATTTCATTACGATGTTTTCTTTTATCTTCAACTGATGTTATAATGTACATTTTAATTAAAAGTATGATATAGATTTTCCTACAAGATGTTTTTGTACATTTTTATTATTTAAAATTATTTTTAGTTCAGATTTATTATTTATACAACATCATAATAATATCTAGTGAAAAGTTTATACTTTTATACCATTCAGTTGTACTTTCATATTATTTGCTTTTTTGTAAAGCTGTTTAAATAAATTTTTATTGATCCCAGGATTTATATTAGCTTTGTTAAGAGTTTTTATTAAAGTTTGTGGTGATGGTAGTATTAATAGTTTTCTTAAAAATCTGTAGCCTTTTGGGCTTTGCTTTAAGATTGATAGTGCCAAAATCTTTTCGTCTAGAGAAAACCGACGACCCTCTTCTTTCTTCTTACATTCGCGCAACTGTAACACCATGAGCAATTTTGCCGTACTAGGTATTCTTTCCATAATTTGTATGAATCCTGGATTAGTAAAAAGTTTGTTTGCTGCCTTAATTGTCGCCCGCTGCTTTTTAGCACTATTCTTATATTTACTAATCCTAGTTTTAATAACGTTAATCCTCTGCATTAACTTTTGTTCTTCGGGTGTCATAAATATTTTTGTCTTTCTGAAAGCTACATATCCGCAACGATTGTTAGGTGATCCTGCAAAGTTAAAGATAAAATATTAATATTAATGAAGTACGATCTTCACATTGTGACATCATTTTAATCGACGTGAGTTTGTATCTTACGAGTAGTGAGATTTTAATGCAGGAAAACATTGTAAAAAAACATGTTTAGAGAACACATTTCAATGCTCGTCTGACTAACTACATACCCAGGTACCAACCAGAACAATGTCAAATTACAAATCGGTCAGCAAGCTTTTTTCTGATTTATTCAACAGCTATTAGATTTATGAGCTGGACCCGTTCCTACAATTATTTGTTTAGCTATTTTATTTTTTATATAATAAAAAATATAACAAAAAAAAAACCGTTGGGTTTCGAACCTTCGCCCCGTCGATCGTTGAGTATAATGTAAAGAACTTTACCACCGGACCACGCCTATTTGGCTAAGATCATTACCAGCTTGTCCCTCGAAACAGAGCGTGCTCACGCCCACGCAACCACAGATCAAGCCGCCGTGGTCTGGGTGTTGCTTTCGCTCCCGCACACATGATTAGGCCTCCCACGGCAGCGGCTCAAGCCTAGGTTCGATCCCTCGGTAGGAAGCCCTTGAGTGCGTTGCTTGCGCGATACGGTGACATAAAGTATAGATCACTGCTACAACAATACACGATCACCCCCACACACGTGCACGCTTACACGCTTATACATGAAAGTGGAAGGGTTTACTTTTTTTCCTTAATCGAACTGAAAGAACTCTCAATTTTCCGATAGTAAATATATGGAGGAGTTGTTGAGGCGTATATGCTTGGTACACATATACGTTTCAACAACTCATTCATATATGAATAGTTAACTAGGTTAGCTAAGATAGGTTGCGATTTTGCATGCAACAGGCGACAGCCGAAGCCGAAGTGTGCCGTGCACCCTTGAGTTAGTCGCCCAAACATCCCAAATCGGCTGAGTGCCTTCAGCGTTCACCTCGATAGTTCGGTGAAGCTGTAAAGACCTTTCCAGGTAAACAGTGTTTTCATTTCGAAAAAGAAAACTTCTTTAAATATTGTTGTCTTGAAGCAGTTGGTTTAGGTTTTTGAATCAACGGTTAAAATAATTTGTTTAATAGGTGTTTGCAACTACCATACTATAATGTACCTATATACACTAATACTAGCGGGCCCGGTAAACGTTCCGTCCTGATTATAATAAAAATCCTTGAAAAATTATGTATTAAAAAGTTCGTCATTAATCACATTATCCACTAGTGAAATCCACATGATAATCCATTCAGTACTTTTGAGTTTATCGCGAACAGACGTAGTAGGGGGTTTTGTTTTGTATTATGTATTCTATACTAATATTATAAAGCTGAAGAGTTTGTTTGTTTGGTTGAACGCGATAATGTCAAGAACTACCAGTCCGATTTGAAAGTTTCTTTCAGTGTTAGATAGCTCATTTATCGAGGATAAGCTATAGGCTACATATCATAACATACAAATCATATAATCACGTTGAAACCAATAGCTGTCACTGTAGATGATGTGCGTGTCATACATACAAATATTTTTGAAAGAGTATTATTGTTATTTACACATCTAATAACAACAATTTTAAATTTATTTAATACATTCAAAAAACGAGTGCGGAGCCGCGGGTAACAGCTAGAGATGATTATAAAGAGAGGTAAAGTTTAGTTTTCGGGCAAGTCTTGGTACTATTGATCCGATTTCGAAAATTATTTCACCGCTAGATAGATCTATTATTCCAAGTTAAATATTTTAGTCGAAAAGGTGTTTTACATGTCAAAAGTAAACTAAATTGAACAAGGTTATGTTATTATGTTCACGAATACTTTACAAATTCTTACAAAACAAATTACTAAATCAAAATGAAAATTTTATGTTTTGTAGTCCGAAGTACGTAGTCAGTTCGACAAAAAAAAGGAAATTTAATGTAGTAGTGGTAGAGCCAATCTGAAGCTATTATTGTTTTCAGCACGAATGGATCGGCTCGTCCGGCGAAGCACCGCCCTCTCACAGAAAACCAACGTGAAGTAACAGTGCTTGCATTGTTGCGTTTCGTTCGGTCAGTGAGAGAAACGGAGATCGACGTACCCTCCCCTTCCCATCCTGTCCCCCCTCGCCCTCCTCCCAAACACAGGCTGGCAACGCACTTGTGACTCCACTGGTTGTTGCAAGTGTCTATGGATGGTGGTGATCATCTAACATCAGGTGACCCATCTGTTCGTTGGCCTCCTATGATAAAAAAAATGTAGATAAAGTTTACTATTTACAGTACCTATGTCAAGTGCTGAAATTACAGGGGGTACTGCGAAGACATTTATCAGCAATATATGTAGGTTAGTTTTTATCTTCATTAAACCGGTTAGAGGATGCTGCGAACAGGTTCTAACGCTTATTTTAAAAGATTTCTCAAATACCAACGGGGTATATGTTAAAGTCAGTCCCTGGATAGTTAGGAATCACCGCTAAATATCGATGGAATCAGGTTTTAGGTTTTTTTAAGGTTATTTGCATTTAAAAGTACAATTGAAACCAGTAATAACCGATTTGGAGCAAACGAAGCCGCATGGGCCAGCTAGTCTTAAATAATATTAACGAAATAAGCGAATGCTAACTTTAGGCTTCTTTAATAATATAAAACTAGCGACAAAGAATTACGGCTTATGTAATAATATTAAAAAATTTTTACAAAAAAAAATTGAACCGACTTCGATATCAAAACCCATACGGCACTGAAAAGCGAAAAATAAATACATTATTAATTCAACCAAATAAAATAAAATATGAATATTTGCGCTACCTAATAATATATTTGAAATCGGTGCCAACCATACTTCATATCATCTACATACAACGTTTAGGTCCACTCTCGCGTCTATTTGTATAGTGTAATATACTTTTTTATACCTACAACAAATTAGAAATTTAGGTTGGCACCGACTTCCATAATAAATATAAAATAATTTTTTAACAGATAAAAAAAAATACATTGTTGTCGTAGCTCTATAATAAGGTTTGTTCCATAAACAATTGTCATATAATATTTCATATGATAAACATACTTAATAGAATATATAGTTGAAGTATCACATGGAACAAAGATAAATGTCAAATTTGGCAGAAGCTCTGCTTAGCATCCTCATTAATTCAGAATCGATTTACAATAATCATACATATAACAAATATTATAAAACTCTGCAGTTTTTGTATAATGAAACCCTTGTATGTATAGATATGTAAAGATTCCTAAGGTATAGTTATTATACCACCATTCAATTACATGCAAGGTTGCACCGTTTCAAACTTTCTGATGCAATGTTAATATGAGGTTGATGTTATCAAAATTAAAAATACATATTTTAATTTGCAAATAAAGTTTTCTCAGGCAGTGTACATAATATCAATTTCTTAAATACAAAAGATACATACTTTTTAACCATTATTTGTGCTGTAGCTATTTTCTCCATTGATTTAATCTTGGAAATCACCATAGCGACTAAAAGAAACAAAAATTTGTATTAAAATTATTTGTTTCACTTGTAACTCAAAGTCAATATTTAATACAAAATAATAAAAAAACATTTAATTTACAATTTTCTTTTAATTTCTTTATACTTTTGAACATTAGAATGTTTGACTAAAGGTTCACCTGATGTTAAATGAAGATGTGGTTTTAGATGGTAAACTCAGGGCAATTGAAATCCCAAAAGGGGTTTGGATTCAGGTAAACCTGGTAGAATACACCTATGAGCGATTGGTGACAGATTTTCATATTGACAGTTGTTGCGATGGTATTATTTTAGAAAAAGCCCTACCAAATACTTTTTCATCACCATATTTTACTACATCAAAATTTCTCGTTTGTTCGCAAGAATTCGAACCCTACATTGATTAATGAGGTGTCTGTCAAACCATACTAATAACTATCCCATCACTGTTTCAATAAATCATACCTATTATAAACGTAAAGTAAGCATGACAAATACAACCTATAGAATCATAAATATACATACCTTGTGAGGTTGATGGCATTTCAGAAACATTTTGGAGTTGCATAAGTGGCTTCCTCTGTACATGGGTATACTGGGAAAGGTCAGTGAAGGCTGAAACGCAATTTGTCAAATTTATAATATATCAATAATAGATATAATTAAATAATTTAAAAATAATTAATAAATAGATTATCTAACACGTAACATACTTAATTTATTGAGAAAAACTTTCGAAGATTACTAATGAATTTGGTATCAAGAACTTTTTTCATATTATCAATTGTTAGTACATCATATATTTGCAGAAATGTATAATATTTATTGTCTTCGGAATTTGCAACGTCCATAATTTTACATTTTATGATGTGTGTATATTAAATACTAGGGCGCCCGGCTAAGGTAGCTCCACGCCGATAAAAACACTTTTGACAAATTATATACTGAATACTTTCTCATCAATCACTTTATTTACTGGTGAAAACTGCATGAAAATCTATTTAGTATTTTTTGAGTTTATCACGAACTGACAGACAGACGTGGCAGAGGACTTTGTTTTATAATGTGTAGTGATGCACAGGTCTTAATTACAGAGTTTTATTTACTGGACATTTTAATACATGTCGAAAATATGTTTTGGTAGGCTAAAAATGGCAGCACAAAACAGAAAAAATACTTATATTTGTGGTAACTTCCACGACGACTGGCTAAACACTGATGCAGTTTATCAACTTATATACCATAACTTATACAGTCATTCCTTTCCTCATTCCCCCGTTCACTTCATCTTTGTACTTTAATAGCCAAATATGAGTAGCCCCTGGATGTCATTCAGGCAAATTTTGATTGCATCATATAGATAAAAATACAATTTCAATAAATGATATTTACAAATAAATCAATCAAATCAAATCAAAAATACTTTATTCAGTTTAGGCCCTAATAAGGCACTTATGAACGTCAAAAACTACCACCTGTTCGGAAACAACCCAGTCATCGAGAAGAATCGGCAAGAAACTCGATCTGGTTTATCTCTTTAATCTATACTATAATAAAACTGTAACAAGTCGAAATCTGTACATTAAATACTTTTTGAAAATTTTAATCAGGGTAGACTATGTTATCGATATAGAAGCCAAAAATAATCTTTTTACAATTTTTGTCTGTCTGTCTGTCTGTCTGTCCCTATGCACACGCATCACTCTGAAAGTACTGAACCAATCTTGATGAAACTTCACATAGTGATAACTAATATTACGAGATTACATCAAATATACTTTTTGTCTCATAAAACGCAAAGGCTTCTCCAGGATAAAGGATTAAAGTCTAGAATATAAACTCGAATTACTCTGAAAGTACTTATAGCGTATGGGTGTGATGGGGTCCACCAATTAAGTAGTTTCGGGTGCAGGATGGCGATAAATAAAGTTCACGAATTTCTCACACAATTAAAGTTGTATTGTCACGTATAGACACAAGGTAAGAGTTCACAAACACTGGAGAGAAACTACGAAGAATAGAAGGAGTGGAAGTAACAGAGCGATAGTACAGTTAAACAGCGTAAACAAAAGGCAATCAGCGAGTTGCGAGAGTGAGCGCTAGGGTAGCAGGCGACACGGGCTCCGCGCGGAATAGTGAACACCGACTGGCGCGGGACGCGGCTCGTCCTGCGCCGGCGCATCGCCGCGCGGTGTGTCGTAGTGTAGAATAAAACCTGTTCGGACGGCCTAGCGGCGCGCGTCGTGAAGGTGGGCGATTTCATCCGCTTATGAAGTGCAACATATTAATGATGTAATTTAAGTTTGTTTAGTGTTAGTATGTAAGATAGTTTTAATTAAGTTTGTAGCTTTATATTTGTTATGTGTAGTGTGTAAATACTGTATAGTGTAAAATAATAAATATAATATGATGTGTAAATAATTATAAGATGTGTAAATGATAATAATAAATATATATAATTATGTGATTATGTAGTGAGTATGGCT
>JACEII010000339.1:22376-33514 GCA_014332785.1 Antheraea mylitta | reverse complement strand
CTACGTAAAATCACCGGTGCCCCATGGTACGTCCGGAATAAGGATCTCCACAGGACCTGGAGATGCTTTCTGTCTGAGCGTATATAAAATCACTTACAGGTAGTTATTTCGAAAAAGCCGCGAATCATCCCAGCCCGTTAGTGGTATCCGCCGCGAACGATGAACCCGTACCCAACGCTGCGCAGTATAGAAGACGACCACGACACATTTTTACCGACCCTCCTGATTCAATCACGTCAGCGAACGATCAGTACCAGCCTGTCCCTTCAAACAGAGCGTGTTTTCACCCACGCCCGCATAACCGCAGATCACGCCGCCGTGGTCTGGGACTAAATTTTGCTCCCGTACACCAAATTAAGCCCTTCTCGGCAACGGCTCAAGCCTAGATCTGTTCCCTGGGCGTGGAGCCCTTGAGTACGCTGCTCACGCGATACAGTGACACAAGAGTTCTACCCTTATTTTTCGTTATCCTATCCTACATAGTTTAGAGGATTTTTTCCTACACAAAATACATATAGAAGTTGTTGAGGCACGCATGCTTGGTACACATGCATGTTTCAATAACTTATATACGCATATAAGTTACCGGACTACTAAGACGAGCGCTTAAGGCACTCAGCCGATTTTATTTAGGCAACCAGTTCAAGGGTACACGGCACACCTCGGCTTGGCTGTTGCCTGTTGCATGCAAAATCGCGACCTATCTTAACTAATCTAGCTAACTATTCATATATGTATGAGTTGTTGAAACGTATATGTATACCAAGCATACACGCCTCAACAACTCCTGCATATATTTATTATCGGAAAATTGAGAGTTTTTTAATTCGATAAGGAAAAAAGTAAACCCTCCCACTTTCATGGGTAACATGTTTCGTTCATCATCATTCAGTGTTTCATGTGTTTCACGTGTGTGGGGGTGATCGTGTAGTGTTGTAGCAGTGATGTATATTTGTGTGTCACCGTATCGCGCAAGCAACGCACTCAAGGGATCCTTACCGAGGGATTGAACCTGATGTATAAAACTGGCTTGGTTTGAAGGTGATAGGTACTATGTTGTGAGTGGTACAGAGATTATTTATAAAAATATATTGGAAATATATTTCAAATACGTTTTTGAAACAGTTTATAACTCTTAGACAATAGTTTCAAGCAAGTGACATTTGACGTTTTCGGCGGGATGTTTGACGCTTCGATACGGTGTTCATATATTTTTCTTTAATACAATGGAGTATAAAAAGGTTTTAATACAAGTCGAAGATAGTTATGATAAAGTAAGTGGTAGAGATGTTTAATCAGTTTTATGTAGGTTAGTTTTTATTTTAATTGATCCTGGTAGATGACGCTACGAATGGGTACTAGGTTTATTTAAAAAATGAATACATGTAATCTGGGTATATGTTTAAGTGAATCCGTGGATAGTTTGGATTCACAATTAGAAACGGTAGTTGTGGCTGCAATCGGGTATCAGTTTTATTTGCGGGGTGGTAGGTCTTTACAGCCTGACTGGGTCACAACCACCATGTACATGATGAAAAAATCCGTAATAGTGATTCGCTTCTGCGCGTCGCGTTTCGGGATCAGCCTGTGCATATCCAGCTTTTTGTAGGCCGGCATGATAGTGGCGACCAGCGATGGATAGTGTGTCACTCGGTGGTCGCTATTGTTTTTGGATTGTACTGTGCTTACCATCAGGCATAGTGCAGGCATTTTGCTGTGCTACGATAAAAAAAAAGAAACAATTTTTTCGCGTGATAACCAATTTGGTGCAAACGAAGTTGCACGGGTCAGCTAGTATATATAATATTTAGACTATATTATATACATGACAGAATATACATACAACTAAAGGATCATATCATGTTTACAAACCTGGTAAATTTAACCTTGGTACAGCTATACTGCTAATTCTACCATAGCGACATAGATATTCTTCAGGAAAATGTTTATTGCAAACACGACGATATTTATGTATGTGTTCATTGGTCAAACTCAAAATATCACCTCCAATCGACATGACCCAGTCATTAAATCGGTTCCTATCCTTATTAGGATTAGGAAATTTATGAAGAGCCTGATGTGATCCTGAAAAAAAAAAGGATTGTTAAAATATTTAAATAACATCTTAAAGCTGAACTTTACAGCATAACTATATTAATTGAATTATCTGACAGTCATTATAATTTTTAGCATTTGTTTATATGTAATTGGTATACAATGTGTGTATATAAGTTATTTTACCACATTGCTACCACCACATTGTTTATTCTATGCCACAGTGCTAAATGCATAATAAGATGGCCATATAATGCAATAGAAAACTTTTAAGAAAATCAGCTATAATAACCACGTGGTAATATTAAAGCATGATTATTACTTTATTTATGATTGCTAAAAATCGCGTTTTTTCATATTTTACAAGTATAGGCCTTAAATTAATAAATAAAGTAAAGTCAACAAGGATGTCGTAAATAATATTTCTGAACAAATCTATTTTATTCGGATGCAATCAAGATACAAGACGTGATAGAATAATGAGCACAAAACAAAATAAAAAAGTTACCTCTCATATTCAACAACAATAAATTTAAAACAGTGTACTTTTGTTTGTATGGGAAACTTACCCTCATCTTCAATACACCCAGGTACACAACACTTTTTATCACTGCCGGACATAGCTATTGAAATTAAACTAAAACTAAATTAAATAGAGTCCTGTCTCAATATGTACGAGTCCTGTCTCAAATAATAATTTTCACAAAGCACTGCACTACAAAACGTATGATATCGGAGGAGCAAAGCTCTACTCAACGAATTTCAAAACGACAAATAGTACAGAGGCACAGAAGTGAAAAAAGCAGATACAGACGAAACCACAAGAGAGGCAAGCAAGCCAAACATAGTTGATAGTAGCCATTTTAAATTTCAGTATTGTCAGCAGCAATTTACAAAAATACTCACCTTAAAACAAAATTCTACTAAAAACGTTAGTAAAACTTTAACACATAAATATATTTATGTGTATATTGTCAAAACACAACACAAATAAAATATTATAATTTTTATTATAATGATAATATTATAGTTTTAAGATCGTACTGAAAGTGAATTATGTAAAATTATTACCATTTTTTTTTTTTTAAATTGGTAGTGACAGTACATTTACTTAAAATATTGATATAGTGACATCTAACAAATTTTATAGGAAACAGCATAAAAGCGATATCTGGGCGTAAAAGTCAAAATAATATGAGTATATTATCCTATTAAATTAAAAAGCACATATAGCTAAACAGTTTATAACATTTTTGGATCTTTTTAAATTCGTAGTGTAGTGCTGTCAAAATTCTCTCATTTAATGTACGGTGATTATACAGCCTGGTGTACCGACATCTGGGTTGGGAACTGTACATGGTCCTATCGAGTCGGATATTTTTGTTTTCAACGTACCGGAAACCAGAGGTCGGTAGCCTCTGAACGTATCACCGAGCAAATTATCGGGTGATTGGCAGCTGTACGCGGTCAATCGAGGAGTTCAGAAGCAAAGTGAGAGGCAGCATCAATCAGTGACATCACAACCGGGATGTAAGGCGAGAACTGGTGACGTCACAACTGTGACGTGTGGACAACGTGACATCGACGTCATAACCTGCGACGGAGGAACGAGTCGGACACGCGGGAGGAGCAGCTCAGCAGTGACATCACAACCGTGACGTGTAGACAACGCCTCATCGAGTCATAACCTGTGACGTAGGAATGAGCTGGCCGAGCAGATGGGGGAGCAGTGACGTCAGAGGGCGGCATTCACCAGTTTGCAAGTTCACAGTGGTGTTTGCAAACAAAATTGTGAGTACATTTTGTGTTATATCAGTGACTTAAAAACAAAATGGAGGCGTTATATAAATTTCAAAATGATAAACGTATTAGTATTGAAAAGGCAAGAACAAATTTTAAGAAAGCGCCGAAAGATAGGATAGCATTAGCGTACATAGAAACATGATTAGAAACTAGTTGGCACAGTTTCTTATGTACCCACAATGATATTATTCAATCAGCCACAGAAGCGCATAAAAAAAATAACTACTTTATAGATGACACGCACGAAGTTACTGAGGAACTTTATATTATATATAAAAGTGAAATGAAGGATATTTTAAACAAGTTGATTGGTATATCTAAACCAGACTGCGAATCAACAGTTAAAGATAAGGTAAAACTGTCTAAGATTAATATACCTACATTTTCGGATAAATATACAGAATGGCCTACCTTCAAAGACTTACTTTTATCTTTAATCGACAATAATAAAAGTTTAGATAACGTACAACGCTTGTATTATTTAAAGGGATTGCTGTCAGGCGAAGCCGCACCACTTGTTCGTCAAATTCCAATAACGTCATCTAATTATTCGGAATGTTGGTCTATGCTTAAAGGACGTTATGATAATAAGCGTTTCTTATCTAATTGTTTGTTGAAGCGTTTGATGAGCCAAGGCAGTGTAACTGAGACATCTGATAGCATAAAAGGTTTATTAGATACGACTATGGAATGTATAAACGGGCTAAAAAATCTTGGAGTTGTTGTCAGTACTCGGGACATCATTATAATTTATATTGTTAGCGCTAAGTTACATTTTGAATCCCGCATACTATGGGACACCAGTATTAGCCGTAGTGACGAGCTTCCCAAACTGTCGCAACTCAAAGAATTTTTAGAAGCAAGATTTCGTGCACTTAAATTTTTAGAACCGAAATCGAGCAGAACTAAAACAAATTAAATCATAAACCTAAAGTGATGCATGCTGTAGCGATAAGTTCCGATTCTGTAATTAAGCATAATTGTTCATATTGTCAAGGTGATCACAAAATATCAAATTGTAAAGATTTCTCCGCGGTTAACTACAATACTCGACATAATTTTGCTCAGACAAATGATCTATGTTTTAATTCTTTAGGTCGCAACCACTCTGTCAACAAATGTCGCTCATTTACTAAGTGTCGAATTTGCAAACATAAACATCACTCATTGCTTCATCCAAAGCCAACAGCAGAAACATATAACTCTCCATTACCCAATCCACATTAGGCGGTAGAAGTCAAATCAGTAGATCCAACCACTACATCATCGTTAGAAAGACCTGAGTTAACTTCAAGTTCACAGCACATTTTTCGAAACGAATGGCATAGAATCAGATTCTTTTAGCAACCGCTTTTGTCGGAGTCGAAGCTAAAACCGGTCAGGTGTATCTGCTAAGAGCTCTGTTTGATCAGGGTTCGCAGGCATCTTTCGTCATAGAGTCAGCCGTTCAGTTACTTGGTCTTAGGAAGACACCCCAGTAAAAGTCATATATCTGGATTAGGAGGCGATAACAGCCCTTTGGCTTGTAGGTACATCGTTTCGATGAAAATTCAATCGCGTCATAATCCGAATTTCCAAATACAAGTACAGGCACATGTTTAAGGTGCTATAAAGGTGGAAGGTGCCTTCTTCCTTCTAAGAAGGTAGCCAGCTTAGATTGGCCTGATTTAATAAACATCACTCTGGCTGATCCTCAATTCCACACTCGAAACAAGATTGACATTTTGCTGGGCGCAGACGTATATGGTCAGGTCATAAGAGAAGGTTTGATCAAGGATCCTAATGGTAAACTGAGTGCTCAGTATACTGCCTTAGGATTGATCTTATCTGGTCCTACACATCAGTCAGATGATGATCAATCACCTACCTACATCACATTGTTATCACAATATAATTAGAAGCATGCCTTCTCAAGTCGATGATAATGAATTACTCACACGATTTGGGAATTTGAATCGGATTCCTTCAAGAGTAAACATATTACTCAGGAAGAACAACGCTGTGATGAGTTTTAAAGCCAGACAACACAGCGGGACTCAACAGGTTGATACATCGTGAGACTTCCATTCCGTGACGAAAATCCTAAGAGTATCTACGGCAATTCAAAGAACATAGCCTTGAAACGACTTCATCTTCTTGAAAACAGATTCAAGAAGAATCCAGACATCAAAGCAAGATACTCTGAAGTCATGCGTGAATATTTAGATCTGAAGCACATGGAACGTGTAACTGGTAGTGCTTTGAATACCTTCTATATCTGTTTACTTGCCGCATCACGCTGTAATACGTGACGACAAAACCACTACCTAGATTAGGGTGGTGTTCGATGCGTCATGTAAGGGTACCAACGGAGTACCTCTCAATGATACTTTGATAGTAGGTCCTACGCTCTAACAAGACCTACGTCATATCATACGATAGCGTATGCATCCGATATGTCTGAGTGCTGCCATTATCAAGATTTATCGTCAAGTCGTTATGGCAGATCATGATGCAGACTTCCAAATGCTGTTATGGAGAGACGATCCGGAATCTGAAACAGAAAAATTTAGATTAGTTCGAGTAACATTTGGAACAGCAGCAGCTCCTTACCTGGCAGTGAAAATCCTCCAGCAGGTTGCCGTGGATGAAGGCGCAGAATATCCCGATGTAGCTGAAAAAGTAAAAACAGATTTTTATGTAGACGATCTTTTAACAGGATGTCAATCAGTGGAAGAGGAAGGGAATGTTGATATACAAATGGATGAAATAGTAAAGGTATTGGGAATATCCTGGAACAAGGATTCGGATGCTATTCATTATACGGTTCAGCTTCCTGTTCTGCATAACCCGACAACAAAGAGAAAAGTGATATCCAGCATCTCGCATTTATTTGATCTTTTGGGATGGGCAGCACCTTATGTTAGTAGCGAAATGATGATCCAGAAGTTATGGCTGGCTGGAATAGACTGGGAAGATGAACTGCCAGAGGAATTGTTCAAGGAACGGCTGTCTTATCAAGATCGACTGCTTCACATACGTAAGCTTAGTATACCAAAACGGCTTCAAGCTGGAGCTGATGACATCTTTAGGGAACTCCATGGATTCTGTGATGCATCCAAAGCAGCATACGCTGCAGTAGTTTATATTCAAACTATAGATTCTGACGGGAACATACATTTCAATCTGGTTACAGCAAAAACCAAGCAGGCTCCAACCATGCAGGTCTCTATTCCCCGCCTTGAATTAATGGGAGCAGTTCTGTTAGCGAGGTTATTCATTGATGTGGCTGAGATTTTGGACATTGATCGTAGGAACATTCATGGTCAGACAGATTTTTTAGTAGTGCTTGCATGGCTTAGTAACCCTCCGAGCCGCTGGACAACGTTCGTGGGAAATAGAATAACAAAAATGTTATCAAGGTTCGACAATGCAATGGGCGCACGTTCAATCTGCCCACAATTCTGCAAACATAACATCCCGATGTTGCACACCTTCGGAAATTGCTGAAAATTCCATATGGCAGCAGGGACCATCATGGTTGAATCATGAAACCATCACTTACCCAAGACCTAAATCTGTTTCCACAGCCTTAGAAGAGACAAAGGTAAAATCACGTCATCATTAAAAAACTCAGAGACACATTTTTAGTAAACGAGGAAAATCTTCCTCCATCTCGATAGTTGGTAGGCAAAGTGGTTGAGAACCATCAGTAAGTTACCTTGAGGTGTGATCAGTATCTCTTAAAGAGACCAACGTCAAAATTGTGCATATTGCCCGTAACACATTAAAGTGACATAGAGTTATTATTTTTGATTTTATGTTATTGTTAACTAACCTTCATTGTTCTGGTTTTATTGTGTTAGTAAATAAGTAGATATAAGCTATTTTGAAGCCCAAAGCCCATTTGTTCTCATGCTGGGCGATGTTGTGAAGAACATTAAAATATGTTCTTGGTGGGCGGAATGTTAACGCATTTGTTTAATTTGATTTGCTCTCAAAAGATGGCGCTGCTTAAAATATAAACATATTATCGTTTTGTAACCGTGAAATAGTATGGATGTAATTAAATTTTATTAAATACACTCTGGTATTTTTATTTCAATCCCGTATAAGTGTGCCGACATCTGGGTTGGGAACTGTAGTGTACATTTAGCAAAAAAGGTCTTAAATAACTACGGCATGATCTGTCTCCAAAAGATATTTGAGAAAAAGTAAAACAATAATTTTAGAGCTTAACCTTTAACTAGTGACGTGTAGTCTCACAGGCGTCGCGTGTTTTGCAAATTCTTAGAATTGACCACTTCCCCCCGCTTGACGCGACCCCGCGTCTCAGTAGCTTTTGTTTTAGTGCTCAAACGACCGTGGAAGGAAGCAGATGTGTCGTCCGTTGTTTGACAGGTAAGTAATACTAATCAGAAAATCGGTCGTAGCCTATGAGGCTACATGTCCCTAGTTGTCATACAAATATTTTTACGAAATATTTTTTTCATTTTAGTGCAAAATGGCTGAAAACGCTAAGAAACGTCAACTCCAGCCCACGTGTTCATCAAAGAGAAAAATATTACGAGTCCTTCAAATGAGAGTTCATCATTTGAAGAGGAATTCAATGCCCTCTTGCTGGCTTCAGACCAATCTGCCAGTGAAGATGATATTGACGAGTTGTTGGTTTCCGATCGTGAACTAGTACAGTTTCGTGACCAAGATCAAGATTTAGTGGAGAATATTCCAGAAGTAGATAGCAGCAATGACAGGAGCTCTGATAGTTCTGATGAAGATAGCACCAATAATACTGACGAAGATAGCTCCGATAGTTCTGATGATGCCAGGCCTCTTTCGGAATTACGAAGGTCTAATTTTTATTACGGGAAAAATCGTTATAAATGATCAAAGACTCCTCCTAATGTTAGGGTTCGCACACTTCAACACAATATTATAACTCATGCTTGTGCCTCCAAATTGACAGACGCGGACGCTAAAGACCCTATCAGCATTTGGCATAAATTATTTGATGAAGAAATGCTTCAACAAATATTGACTTGGACCAACAAAAAAATCTCCAGTTATAAAATAAAGTTTGCTCGTCAGAATAAACCTGAACTGAAAGACATAGACATGACTGAGCTGAAGGCTTTTGTGGGTCTTTTACTATATTCAGCTGTTTTGAAATCTAACCACGAACGCACTTACTTATTTGCTAGGGATGGCACAGGGTGTGAAATATTTAGATGTGGCATGTCAGAAAATAGATTTGTCATTTTGTTACTGTGTTTGCGTTTCGATAATCCAGATGATCGCGCTGAAAGGCAAAACAATGATAAGTTGGCAGCTATATCCTTTATTTTCAATAAGTTTGTCAACAATTCTCAACGGCTATACGAATTGAGTGAACCATAGATGAGATGTTAGTGAAGTTTCGAGGAAGAAGTCACAAGATTTCTTATATGCCGAAAAAACCAGGTAAATATGGACTAGTCATACGAGCCTTATGTGATGCAAAAAATGCTTATTTTTATAATGGATATATTTATAGCGGCAAAGGCTCTGATGATATTGGTTTGACCACACAAGATCAAAAATTTCTCGTGCCTACTCAGTGTCCTACGTTGATACAACTAATTGAGGGAAGCAATCGGAATGTGACTGCTGATAACTGGTTTTCTTCTATAGAACTGGTTGATGAGCTGGCAAAACGTAAGCTTACTTATGTAGGCACTATGAAAAAAAATAAACGCGAAATACCCAGCGAATTTAAGCCGCAAAAAAATAGAGATGTCCAGTCAAGTTTGTTTGGTTTTACAAACCAAAAAACTATGTGCCTAAGAAGAATAGAGCTGTGGTACTTGTGTCCTCAATGCATCATAATAAAGTAGTTGACGAGGAAACTAAAAAGCCAGAAATTATTCTGTATTATAACAAAACAAAAGGAGGCGTCGATGAAATGAAAAGTGAAAAATGCTCCATTTATTCCAGCAGCCGCCGAACGAGAAGGTGGCCAATGGTGGTATTCTACCGCATTGTGGACTTGAGTGGCATAAATGCCTATGTATTATACAATATGCATCAGCCTAAAATTACAGACAGAGGAGATTTTTTAAAGTCGTTAGCCCGTTCGCTAGTACTACCCCAAATGCAAAGACGTGTTATGTGCAATCAATTACCAAGGGTGCTACGGCTAGTCATAAAGCGAGTACTTGGTGAAGATATGGTTGAAGAAGAAATCCAAAGTCCTGAAACCAGTCAGGGCAAGCGAAGGGCATGCAGTATTTGTCCACCGAAACTGCACAGAATGACAGTATACACATGTGTCGGGTGTTGCAACCCCATATGTCTGCAATGTTCTCGCCTCTTGTGCAAAAATTGCCAATAATTTATGCCAAGTTGAGTAGGTGTCAGAATTTTTATTTCAGAAATAGCTTTTATATTTTTAATGTTTCTTATTGATTAGATTTTAAGTAAAAAATGTTAAATTTGTCGTATTATTTATATAAGGTTAATTAAAACGATAAACAAGGATCTCATGTCAACTAAGACTGAAAAGTACCACAATTTGTTGATTATCATATTAAAAAATAAATACTGATTAAGTTCATTTAATTTGTTTTATTACATTCCGATAGTTAAATATTAACACAATTTTAAATA
The DNA here is from genome assembly GCA_014332785.1 of Antheraea mylitta. NCBI lineage: Eukaryota > Metazoa > Arthropoda > Insecta > Lepidoptera > Saturniidae > Antheraea > Antheraea mylitta. The sequence goes on along the minus strand of JACEII010000339.1, from coordinate 23,032 downwards.
ATCCAGATGCAATTTTATGACAAAATTTAACTTTGAAAGTAGTAGCCTGTGAGACGTCATGTCCCTTATAGTGTTATAAATTTGTCATGTCCCTAGTTAAAGGTTAAGGTATATCAAAATGATAATTAATGAGTAGATTCAGTATAAGTGGTTTTTTACAATATAGCAGGCAAAAGGATAGGCGGGTCACCTGATGTTAAGTGATCACCGCCATCCATAGACAATAACAACACTAGGGGAGTTGCAAGTGCGTTGCCAGCCTGTGAGAGGGATGGGGATGGGGGATAAGGGGAGAGGAGAAGGAAGAGGGAGGTGGACCTCCAGCGCTCTGATTAACCGAACGAAACTCAAAAATGCAAACACTGTTACTTCTGGTCGATTTTCTATGACAGGGTGTTGCTACCCCGGCGCAGCCGACCTATTCATGCTAAAACCAGTAATAGCTTCAACGTGACTCTACCAACTACAGTTAAAGCAGGTATCTAAAATATTCACGCAATATTAAAACTTTTGGTTCAGCTTCTTTGTGCGCTCTCATTTTTTGCCACAGAGTCTTATCAACGTTTAGTGAGAAAGGGTAACCTCTTAGGGCAAACAAGTTTTAGTGAGAAACAACGTTTAGTGAGAAAGAAACAAGCAAACAACGTTTAGTGAGA
>JACEII010000339.1:12187-22366 GCA_014332785.1 Antheraea mylitta | reverse complement strand
AACAACGTTTAGTGAGAAAGGGTAACCTCTTAGGGCAAACAAGTTTTTTTTTATATCATAGGAGGCAAACGAACAGATGGGTCACCTAATGTTGAGTGATCACCACCGACCATAGACACTTGCAACACCAGGGGAGTCAAAAGTGCGTTGCCAGTCTTTGTTGGGGGGGAGGGTAGAGAGGAAGGGGAAGGGGAGGGTAAGGTGAGTCGATTTGTGACTCAAGTTACTATGGCACTTAACAAACTAGTTAATGCATTTATAACGTTAGCTATTTCAATAGATGAAACAAACATCATCAAAGCTGCATACAAATATTACAAATTATACTTATTTGAATTATTTCGTCTCTTCTTCTTGTCTTATAGATACTGATTTCTTAATTTCTTTATCAGATTTTTGGAAAACATGGGATACCCGGTGTATGTGTTCCATATAATTACACGAAATCGCGAAATGGAACATTTATTCTATTGCAGATTACATTTTCATTCTATTAATGTACAAATTGTAAGTCTTAACATAATTTATTTATTTATTTTTGCAAAAATACAAATACAATTACAGGTACAAATATTAATTATACATATAGAATTTTACAAAAACAAAATATTAAAATGGTACTTATAACTATATTATTATATTATAATTACATGAGCGGTAGTGACTGCTGTAGTTAATAACTGTGTTGCAGCCACTAACACTCACCGCCAGGCAACCCTAAGCTTTTTAATTGAAATAGTTAACACATAAAAATACCTGTGACCGCAATATACAACAATAGGAAGTACTTCTATAAAAATTAAGAAATGCTAATTTATCGAGATGTCTTGATATTTATTGCTAACTGTTGAATTTGTAATCAATAATATAATATATTTTGTTGTAGGTCTGTGATAACGAACGACGTATTTTAAATGCTAATGCAAAATATGGAAGAGCCACATATGACGTATTTATTTGGGGAAATAGGGCTGTGAACTAATACACGCAACAATTACACCATAATAATAAACAAGATTGGATATTAGGTAACGTATTAAACAATATATATTTACATTCTGTGTTTCTAAATATTAATAGATTAACTTTATATTTTTTTGTATTAATACAGATGACGCAGAGTACCCACAGAGACCATGGTTAATGACACCCATTCCTGGCGCTGTTGAAGAAAGCCTGGAAGCAAATTATAACTCGGTTCACGGGAAAGCCGGGTGCCTATCGAAAATACTTTTGAAAGATTAAAGAACAGGTGGAGATGTTTAAATAAGGACCGCGCCCTTCAGTATGAACGTGAAAAGTGCACCAAATTAATTATAGCGTGTTGTTTAACATAACGTAGTTATTCAATTTGGCGTATCGGAAGCAGATGAGTACGATCTCATATATCAAGAAGATCAACCCATACCAGTGGAAAATGAAAATAATAATAGTGATCTAACAAGAGGGCGTGCAATAAGAACAATATTGTAGATGCGAATTAATTCGTGTAGTTTACCATAGATTAGAAATAATATAAACATTTATACTGATTTTAGTTTTTATTGGTATTGTATAGCTAGTTAAGTTCGGGAGTGCTGTGATTGTGTTTTTAAAAACTAATAGTCGATTTTAGACTGTTTATTACTATATTGTCGATTTTAGACAAAGGATTATACTTAAAACTAACTTGGTCGATTTTAGACCTCTAAAACTATGTATTGAAGTCAAGGTCCCGTTCCGGCTTTGAGAAAGCAGCAGTAAAACTTCAACATTTCAGTGGACTGTATATTTTCAAAGAATACTGTTACATTTCTTTAATCGTGTCTTGAGAGCCGATGAGTTGCATACATTTTTTTCTTATATAAGTACACGGTTACGAACTTACATCTAGTACTTTATTTGTGACCTAAGGACGCCGCCATTTACCATACACATTTACAGTTTACATGAATCGACGATACATTTTACGTGGTGGTTCAGTACAATTTTCTTCAAATAATAATAATCGGTTTGGCGGTTAAATTCAAATATTGTTAACGATACTTTTAATCGTTACATAAGGCTATTTACTTGAGTAATATACAGAAGAACACATTATTTACTCTTTTCAAGTCATTAGGTCTCAAGTTACACTAACATAACCATTATATATTAACACATACGGTTTTACCGTGAGATATTCTATGTACGAGACATTAAGCGACGTAATACTCATTAATACTACATAGAACACTATATCATCGACATAAGAACTTTATTACTACATAAGACATTACAATAAACGACGTAAGACTCTTTAATATTCGAAGTATTATTACTTATCTACATTCTAACATACAAAACTTTACATGAGAAATTATGACCTAACACATTCATAATAATTTACGATGTTAAGCCTCGCAAAACTTTTACGTCATAATGCCTGCTCTACCTAAGTACATCTTATTCGATAAATATTACGAGGCTCAGCTGTCCGTACCACTATGTCTTAAGCCTACGAGAGACGATGCTAGACTCTCGAGAAACCTTAACGTATTTCTTATTTTAGTTATTGTGGTATGCTGACCTAGCGTCCAGCTCCCGTCCTGTTCGAAGAACGCTAGATAAGCTTAACAGAGTTTAGGCGTGTGTATGAAGTCTGCGGGAATATAACTAGCTACTTTTTATTATTGTATTGCTTATATTTTGAAGTGTAATATCTATAGGCGAGGGTAAATCTGATTGTTGGTCTGGCGAGAGGTGGCGACGCAAATCAGAAACTTTGCACTATTTACGAATTACTCAAAAACATTTGCCTCACTATTTGTATAAACGATAAGATTATAATAAGATTCAAATTGTTTTGTTGGCCACTCGTTCTACTAATATTACGCGGCACGCACCGATGACCTAGCGCCTATTGACAAACGCCGCTAAAAACACCGCGCCTGCACTTAGTTAAATTTTTATATTTCGTATTTAATAAAAATGAATATTTATGTAATAAAATAAATACACAGTAATTATTTTATGGAATAATTTAATAATGCTTTATCTTTTCATTATGCCATAGCTGATTCCTGTCGTAATCTGTTATTTTATGCATATAACTTATACACAACCAATTTCGATGTTTCACATCTGCCAGGCATCCCGTGACGGCTCAATTTTTTTGAATTTTGTTACACTTGCAATTCTGATAATCACCCTTATTCTTTCTAAATTGTTTTTTTTATTATTTCATATAGGAGGCAAACGAACAAGCGGATCACCTGTTGTTAAGCGATCACCGCCGTCCATAGACACTAGCAACGCACTTTGCGCGGGACTGTGATAGACCACAAGAACAGACACCTACGTGCGCGAACTGCGGGGGGGCCCACCCGGCAAACTACTCACTATACCCTGTGTACAAGAGAGAAGGCCGCAATAAAAGAGCAGGCACGGTGGCACTGCACAAGCCGACGACCAAAACATCGAGAAAATATCAAGACGGGAGTACACCTCAAAACACAGTGCAGGAAACCGCCCAGGCATCACTGATGGTCCCGGCAAACGACGCCTGAGACGTCAGACACACCACGAGGATATCCCAGAAGCAAAGACAAAAATCCAAGAGAGGAGATTCCGCGACCTTAATGGAATCGGACGAGGAATTTGCTCTGTTAGCATCAAATATAACTAAGACGCTGATAGAAACCCACAAAAAAGACAGGGTTAAAAGCAAACTAATACTAGGAGACATGCTTAAAATGACGCATCGCTATGGATAATACACCCTAGAAGATTGTCTTCTGGAACGCCCAGACACTAAGAGGCAAGAAGAGATTAATAGACATCTTTTTGTGTGAAAATGACATAGATGTCATGCTCATATCGGAGACACACCTCGCCCCGAGAATTAAGTCTCCAACTATTTTACGTATAGGAAAGACTATCCCCTACGTAGAACATCAATCATTCTACGGCCTGGGAGTATTGATAAGAGTAGCCGGTATATACCTGCGACTCTTCGCCATCTATCGCCCTTCACACTACACCTCGGTGAAACTCACTGACGAAATTGACTCCTTACTAGAGTCCCCTACTCCCACAATCCTGGCAGGGGATTTCAATGCAAAGAACACCCACTGGAACTCGGCAACAACCAACACACTGGGAGCACTCATTCAACAACACGCTGAAGAAGCAGGATATATTTTTTTTTTATATCAAAGGAGGCAAACGAACTGGTCGGTCACGTGATGTTAAGTGATCACCACCGTCCATAGATACTAGCGACATCAGGGACGTCGCAAGTGCGTTGTCAGCCTGTATATGGGAGAAGGGGGAGGGGAAGGAATAGGGAAAGCAGGAAAGAGGAAGGTATGTGGGCCTCCGGCTCTCTCACTGACCGAACGAAACACAACAATGCAAGCACTATTATTTCACGTCGGTTATCTGTGAGAGGGGTGGTACTACCCCGGAGGAGCCGACCCATTCATGCTGAAACCAAAAATAGGTTCAGCGGGGCTCTACCACCTACAAAAAGATCCTGGGCCCAAACGAGCTCACATACTACGACCCTATGACACAAGATGTCATTGACTTCGCCATACACTCGCGTATCAACATGACCCCACGGCTGACTGTACTCCAGGACCTCCCCTCAGACCACCGTCCGGTTCTGATGGAAATGAATTTTTCACCCGTAAGGGTACATTTTCCTCGCACCAAACTCGCCACAGACTGGGCAGAATACACCGACGTACTAGACAGGAACACACCCACTAGGCGAATGACAACCGCACAAGACGTTGAGTGGCTCGCTGGAGAGCTCACACACGCCCGTGCCGCCGCCGAACAATCTTCCCGGACGGTCACCACGGACAGAAGGCTACCAGTACTACCAGCAAAAATAAGAGAGCTCAGTACTAAGAAAAGGAAGCTCCGAAAAGCCTGGCAACGCACCAGATGTCCCGCCATGAAGACACAAATAAATAGACTGGTTGACGAAGTGGAAACCAGGACTCGCTCCGTCGTTACGCGCGCGAGGACGTCTTCACGGAGCTCCGCGAGTCGCCCAGACGACTTTCGCTTGTCCTGCGCAACGATGCATCGTGCAAGAAAACCTCCTTCCCGACCGGCGACGGCAACGGGGGGAACCAAAAAAGGCCCTTTTCAGGGCCAAACAGAGGCCTCTACGTCCTCCAGACGTATGACCACATGCTCGCCTACTGAATCTGCCGCCTCAAGAAAGAAGACCACCGCTACCCACACTGGACTCCGCACTGCCGATGCCGCGCAAGCGCCGCAATAGCAGTCGCCTACGCCGCCATCGCAACCACCCGTGGCGCTCCCGGTGCCGTCCGGCGATTTGTCCCTGCAGACAGAGGCATACGAAAGTGACTTGTGCACTCTCGCCGAGCTGATTTCAGCCCGGGCCCTGACTGTAGGGATGACGCGCTGGATGGCGCTGTACCTGCGCCTACAGGAGGCCGCGATAAACGGCGAAGAACCCGCCGCCGCGGACGCAGCCGCGCTCGCTAGCGCCGCCTGCGGCTCCCTTGAGCTGCCCCTGATTCCCGAGAGTCAGGCTAGCCCGCTCGGTCGAGCGCTGCGCCGGAAGCGCAGCGATCCCGACGCAGGGCCCGTCGCGCTTCCCGACGAGATCGCCGAGCAGTCACCCGAAACCCGGTCGCCAGACTCGAAGAAGCCGCGAACGGTCGAGCCTACGCAAGTGCTCCCGCCCCGCGCAGAACACCCAGCGGCGCAGGCGCCCGTCGCACCCGTGCCAGCTCCGCCGCGTAAGGCCGCTTCGGTGCAGGCCTCCGGCGCGCTCGATCCGCCCACGCGTTCCGCGCGTAGAAAATCAGACCTGCCTGTAACACCCGCTGGAAGGCGGAGGGAGCCACCATCGCAACTACAACATGATATGCCTACGGAACCCCAATCTGAGACGGACGATATACCCGTCGCACCCGCGTCATCAGAGAGGGAGCGAGACAAGACATACGCCGCGGCAGTGACTTCGCCGCGCACTGTGAAAGCCCAACTGGGAACGAACGATTCCGTTCCCAGCCAAGGCAGCCGGCGACGCTGCCCGCCGATCATCGCGGAGGGCCCGATCAATTGGCCGGAAGTCCTCGGGAGACTGGCGGACAAGCTGGGGCGTGGGCCGAACGCCTTCGCATACGGCAACGGAGTGCGCTTCCTCACAGTTGACCAAGAAGAATACGCCACCATATACGAATTCTTGAGCCAGACAGAGGGCGTGAGTTGGTTCGCCTACTCACCGCCCACAGAGATTAACCTGAAGGTCGCTATACGCGGCCTACCAAGCCAGACTGACCCAGCGCTGATTACCGAGGCCCTTCGCGAGAAGGGCTTCGAGCCAGAATTCGCCTGCATTATAAAAGGAAGAGGAGGAAGAAACGGGTGCGTCTTCCATGCTTCCCTGAGAAGAACTCCTGGCCTCATTCCGGCCATATATGAGATTACCGAATTATTATACATGAAGGTCCAGGTTGAAGGATGGCGGGGGAGGAGGGGGCCGGCTCAGTGCCATCGATGCCAGCAGTTCCGGCACTCCTCCTTCCATTGTCACCGAGAGATTGCCTGTGTGAGGTGCGGGGGAGCGCACTTCGCAAGAAATTGTGACCGCCCACGCGAAGAACCGGCCACCTGCATCAACTGCGGGGGGCTGAATACCGCAAATGACACCCGCAACTGCCCTGTTTTCCGTCGGGAGAAGCGCAACCGCCGAGCGGGAACCGCGGCCCGGTCTGATGACGCCGGGCCCAAGAGGGAGCGCAGCGCAGCAGCGCCACAGATGGTAGAGGAGTCGGCGGGTGCGAGCCTGATGGCCCCCGCCAACGATTCCATTCCGAGAGGCCGCAAAAATAATAAACGCCCCAAGACGACCCAAGAAGGCCCGGAAGCTTCCCAGCAGCCGAACGGGACAGAAGGGTCGACACAGATTGTCCGCAACGCATTTTTGAAAACCCTGGCCGAAGCAGACACCCTCGAAGCCGTCGAAAGATGCCTGTGAGCCCAGCATGCCCTCCAGAAAGTGGAGAGTCGGGAAGCTCAGAGTATTGCCCACGATTAATAAGAAGAGCCAAGTCACCAGCCTCTACAAACGAAGCCCGAACGCCCACGCACGCGTGGGCGAAGAAAAGAAAGACCCTCCTGTTACAGCAGGAGGCGAGTGAGACCACGGCCAGAGGGGAAACCCTGATGCCGTCTCCCCGCACGCCCCCACAAGGGGTGCGCGAGAAGAAACCCGACGTGTGGAAACCATACTAGACACCCACGTCAGCCAGTCCTGCCAAGCACACCTTGACGCAGTAGGAGAGAGCGTCGCCTTCAATTCCGCTTTCTTACATGTCCAACAACTTGGTTTTAATGGCGTCTGCTGTCAATGCTATGCCACAATGCTCGATCGCCATTATCATAGGACAATATTTTTCTGTTAATCCCGCTAACAAAAGCGATGCGACCCACTCATCATTAATGTTAAAACCCGTACCACTTAGTTTTTGGCTTGTTTCGATGATTTGTGTCACGTATGAAGTAATTGAAACACTATTTTCGAGTCGTACGGAAATCAAACTCCTCAGTAAACTGATTCTCCTCATGAATCCTGAGTCATCAAATAGGATCTTCAATTTCTTTCACAGTTCATAGGTCGTTTGTACACTTTTTAGGTGCACGTACAGTGACGAATCTATTGTCAGAATTAACTTGGCTTTGGTTTTCGCGTCACCTGCTGCTCCTATTTCTGCTGGTATAGTCTCAAGCTTGATACAATCAAACATTCCCTCCAGAACTAGGAAATTCTCAGCCGCGAAAGCCCATTCACTGTAATTCTCTCGCCCTTTCAATTTAGGCACACTGACAAGATAGTTTGTCGTCATTTTCACAGTCACAGCGTTAATTACAGTTTTTCTCAATATGCAACGTCTATTTCCACTAGAATGTCCAAGAAAAATTGCGAGAAAAGCTAATAAAATCTGGGTCCATAACCCCTTATAATTATACGCTTGAATCACAGACAACTGAATTTATTTTTAAAACAACCTACAGTATTACATATTCTATGGTAGATGACGCTACTATGTAGGACCGTGTCATATTGTCGATACAAAATAACAAACTTTTTAGCCAGAGAGTTTCATCTGCAATAGGATTTTTGGAAAGTAACTTCCTTGCCACAACTTATGATTGAATCAAGTCAAAGTTAATAGAGTTAAATTGAAAAAAAATACGATAAAATATATTTGTTATGTATAAAATAAATAATGATAAATGAAACATTGAATGATCTATGATAATTAAGTTCGTCACAAAGAAAAAAAAAAGTCAGAAAAAGTCTTATTACACTTCTTTCAGTCAAACCCGCAGTCGCTCAGTGCGTATAACGTGCGATAACTTCTATGTAACTATTTCTATCCTTTTAGTACATAAAAATATGTTTTAAAAATATTCGTGGCGTTGTGCAGGTAGGACGCGTGCGCAGTACTCTTCCGTTGTGAAATTTTTTGTTCGAGTTTTCGTTCAGTGTTCGCGACGTGTTTACGCGTTCGTACATTCACAGCGGAAGTTCGGTATTTCGGTACGCTCGTTACTCTCACGTTTCTTTGAGACGTTCAGAGGGGTCAATCGTAAGGCGTTCTTTTCAGAACGCAGCAAACTGCACTTTTCGGTGTAATTCTAATCGCACTTTTCAGTGCGTTCTGCGAGTTCTCCGTGTGCTGCGAGTCGTCGGTTCGCGTTCCAGGAGTTCGGCGCTTCGTGCTTCGCTCCGTGGTTCGAGCTCCGTGTCGTCGCGCAGTCGAAGAAAAAAGTGTTAGGGCCTCCCCCTAGGCACTGTAGGTCCCCTGTGAGGCATTGCACTTCGCCCACAGTTTCCTTTTGGCCCGGACTCCGGAGTCCGTTAAATTCAAAAAGGCGCCCCCCCTGCCCCTCTGGCAGGGAGGTTTCACATGTCTTCCCCCGCCCCGCACTCCTCCTCAGACCCCACCATGGCCAATCTGACGTCCGAACAGCGCGAGTTCGCGCGCTTTCGGAAATTCATTTCCAAATTATGTCCGGACATAATCGTAGAGTACGACCGCTTCTGTAAAGAAGCGGACGACTATTTTCAGGGCATTCCAGTGCCCACGCTCGTCTCCGCCGCGGATGAGAACCTCGAGAGGAACTATTTCGCGGCACTCCTGAAGGACCCTCAGTCCTCCGGGAGTACCCACCCTGCCCCGATCTCTTCTCGTTCTTCGAACGAGGAATGCTCCGACATGGAGCAAGACCCCCCCCCCCCCCGCCGGGAACGACGGCTTAACCGTCGTCTTCCGGAAGTCCAAGCCGCGCAATAAGCGCGCGAACTCCTCTTCAGACACGGAAGGCCCTAAGCCTTCGAAGCTATCCAACGTCGATGGCGCGAAAGTGCCAAAGACGTCGTCCACGCCCTCCGTGCCGGCTCCCTCGGAAGCTGTGAGTCCCGCAGCCTCGAGAAAGAAGCCCCGTCCCCCTCCACCCGTCACGATCCAGGACAAGGCGTCCTGGCTCGATATCTCCGACCTCCTGAAGGAGGCCGAGATCCCAGTAACCTCTGCTGTGAGTACCCGAACGGGTATTCAGGTAAAGGTTAGTTCCTCAGACGCTCATCGTCAAATAATAATATCACTCTTCTATTTTTAGATCCCGACGCCGCCGTCGTTCGTCTAAATTGTAAACTCGATCTCATTACATTTTTCTGTGGCCGGCCACATCGCGAATCCTTGTCTCGTGCGTCACAGGCAGAGAGCTCTCGTTTTCTTACCCGCACATTGGTTGATCGCGTAATCCTGACAATGTTTTTGTCCGTGGCTACCCTGGTAGACGCAAAGATATTGTCTCGCGATACAGTACACACCCACATCGATTTTACACATACACAGTTAATCAGACACGCACCGTACACATCTGTGGATGGGTTGTTTTTGTTAACTTTTTTTCCCTTATCGAACTGAATCGAGTAGATTTAGTTTACCTCTTTTCGAATTACATGTGTTTTTGTATCATGTAATTTTAATTGCATGATCAAAAAATGGATACATGTATAGCTTAGCATAGTTTAGCTAGGATAGATCGGGTTTTTCGAGGTAACGGCCAAGCCGAGGTGTGCCGTGCAACCTTTAGCTAGTTACCAAAAATAAAATCGGCTGAGTGCCTTAAGCGCTCGCCTTAGTAGTCCGGTGA
>JACEII010000338.1:0-22547 GCA_014332785.1 Antheraea mylitta | reverse complement strand
CAAACAAACAAACAAACAAACAAACAAACAAACAAACAAACAAACAAACAAACAAACTCTTCAGCTTTATATATTAGTATAGATATAACTTTCTACTGACGTCATACACATGTGACGTCACTGATCATATTTACCCGTCTTAGTTCTCTTATACGGTATGTAGAAACTTCGAGACGGATCGATGCGCGCGATGGCTTCGTTTGACGGAAGTTCTCGTATTAATATTAGGGACAAGTTAACATCAAACTATCTATAAAAACTTAGTATATAAAACAATGACGCTAGATAATATTATATTAATCGTGAGAAAGTTACAGCTACGGAAACGAATGCATAAAACTAGCTTTTTCTTCCGGCTGCGGTCATGTCAATATACATTTATCTCATTCCTCAGAAAAAGTATATTTCGACTTAGTGATCCAATCTATAATATTCTTTTGACATTAAAACCCGCTTGACGTGGCGCTTAAATTTCAAGATTAAATTTAAAGATGAAATTTAAAGATAATAAACAAACTCATTTTCATATTTGTAATATATTTTTTTATTCAATCCAGCGATACACACAGACATACATAAGAAATTACCTTGTATGACATTAATATCCTTCATAATATACCAGATTTTACTCTTGGTTTCACTCGCGTTTAATTTTGGCGGCGTTTGGAGCTTTGCATATTTTCTAATTTACATTTTCTGTTTGAATTTATTTGCTCCTAAGATTTATATTACGATGTTAGTTACCGAACAACTATCTTTTATGATTACACTATAAAATACAAAGATATTTATAATATAATAATAATGTTATAATAATATTAATAGATAAGCAATGTGGGTTTAGGTTAATAAAGAAAAAGAAACGAATAATAACTTTAGCTTTTCATATGGCTTTCTGTTACAAGGGTAATAAGATTACCTGCACAGATAAAACTGTAAATTTATTAATAGAAATAAATAAATGGACATATTGTCCATAATATATACATTAATATCCATAAATCTATTATAACGAAATGAAGCTATTACTGCTTTCGGTATGTATGGATCGGCTCGCCCGGGGTCCAATCACCTCTCACAGATAACCGATGTGAAGTAACAGTTCCTGCATTTCGTTCGTTAAGTGAGATCGCCGGAGGTACACCTCTCTCCGCTCACCTCATCTCCCAATCTCCCCTTACCCATTCGCTACATTTACCCCAAACACAGGCTGGCAACGCACTTGCAACTCCCCTCGTGTTGCTAGTGTCTATAGACGACGATGATCATTTAACATCACGCGACCCGCCTGTTCCTTTGCCTCCTATGATATAAAAAAACTATTTAAATTAAGTATGTCAATTCGTCTACTAAAATATACATGAAGTAATATTAACTTAAAGTACAAATTAAATTTCTCGAGGACTTGTAGAATTTATTAAATAACCGCCACATTTTTATTTCGTATAAAATGTCTACCGAAAAATGAAAATATAATCTGACCTTCAAATTAATGGCGCATTTGGTTGTTATACACAGAGAACCTGAGACGCTCAAGAGGCCGGTAAACCAACGATCTATGTAAACGAATGGACCATTTTACATTCGTTCTGGATTTTATTAAGCCCCTGGGTAAGGACCGATTTTGTTGGAGGTCTTAAAAATACAGCGGCTAATGAAGATCGCTATATTTACTGCGAATTAATAATATGGATGAATTGGGAATTCAATGTTTTTGTGTCCCTTTTTTCATCTGGCTGTCGGCTATTCGCCTTATAGGTATTTACAGCTTCACCGGGTTTATGTTTTTATGTCCCACAACTTTCACGTTTTTTTTTGTTCCTGTCATTGATCTCCTGCACAGCGCTACATGCCCCGTTTACCACTTAGCGTCATTGCAATGATATATATGGGCATACTTTTGTATATATGTTTTAGGAATGCCCCAAATTTAAATTGAAGAGTTTACAATACTTAGAACTTTGCGAAAATCTTGTTATATCTTAATTTTCCGATAATAAATATATGGAGGAGTTGTTGAGGCGTGTATGCTTGGTACACATATACGTTTCAATAACTCATACATATATGAATAGTTAGCTCGGTTAGCTAAGATAGGTCGCGATTTTGCATGCAACAGGTAACAGCCAAGCCGAGGTGTGCCGTGCACCCTTGAGCTGGTTGCCAAAATAAAATCGGCTGAGTGCCTTAAGCGCTCGCCTTAGTATTCCGGTGAAGCTATTAAGACCTTGCTGGGTCAACAGCGTAGACATTTCGAAAAAAAAAAAAACTTGTTATATCGTCTGTATCATAGGCTGTGGAATGAGTTACCTGGTACATTATTCCCCTAGGATTATGACATGGTGCTCTTCAAAAATGGATTAAAACACGTTCTTCAAGCTTGGCAACATAAGAGCGATGCCCCTGGTGTTGCAGTTATCCATAGGCGACGGTAACTATTTAACATCAGATGGGCCGTCTGCCTGTTTGCTGCCTTTTGGCATAAAAAAGGCATCATAGCGTGTTGTAAACGCTTGTGATTTTAGTTATAGTAGCCAACGTAACCCGTCCGATGGCTTCTATAGTGAGCGGGTTTCCACGACGGGTTTCTTTAACTAAAACAGAAAAACAATAACATTAGTACAGATTTCGGATTAATATTATCTATCCAACTATCTTTATTACGTGTATTTCAGCAACAGATTTACAATAAGCTGATTTAAATCTTTACATTTGCTATACTTTTTGAAATACTAAAAATATGTAATAAATCAATATAATACATTATCTGAATACAATCTTTGTAAAATAAATACAACGTATTGACGACATCGATATTCTGTTTAGTTTAGAACATCTTAAAAATGTGTTTAATTACACTCGAAGAGTTAGTCCCACTATATCGTCATTTAATATTAACTAAGGCTCTTTTTAAACGCTAAAACCTATGAAAGTATTAATTAAAAATGGCCGGATTAATATGTAATATTCTTCTCATAGTCTCCGAGCTCTGAAATTTGACGTGGAGCTGCAGACTGACGATTGCCAGAATTTCCGTCCTCAATACAAAAAATTAGAATATGACCTTTTATGAATATAAATGTATGTGGGAAAAATGTTAACATATTCATTTACATTAGAAGCTCGACAACGCTTGACATATTTGCCTGGTTGTTGAATGTTTTTTTTCCGGGACAATTGAATATGCAAATGACATATTAATATTAAATTGGTATGTTGATTCGGTGTGTCACGTGTCGTTGAAACAAGCATAAGATAATTTTAATGTTCGTGACGTTACATTTCGAAATGAATTAGATTCAATTTGAGCTATTCCTAATATTTAACGTTCTTTTTCAAAACCTTCTAATTTTATACATATAAAACATGAAGATCTTAAGAAAACCAAAAACCTTATGAACGGCAAAATTTGAACTTCGTTCTCGGTGTATAAAAACTGGAAATAAAAAAAATAAACATGCTATATGAACGATTGAGAATTGAATTTAGCTAGTTTTGAAATGTAACAACACATTTTTAAGATGTTTCCTATTACGCGAATACACATAATCCTAAAATATATAGGGTCAGGGAGAACGACCGTTTAGCTAATGCAGCAATATGTTTTTTGTAACTGACTAACAACTGTTGGCTTGGCGGTCCTTCACAGCTTTACCTGATTTTTAGGACGAGTGCTTAAAGCACGCAGTCAAATAGCAGGAAGTTGAAGGTTGCTAAAACTTATGTAATTACTGTGTGTGCATGTTGTGAAATTATATCGTGTTAGCAACGTGTTTGAGGACTTGACTCGGGGGATCAAATCTAGGTTTGAGACTCTACTGTGGGTGGCCGCAGTGTGTATGAGGAAACGAAGTTGATTGCCTGACAACAGCGGTGTGATTAATACTTTTACGGGTGTATATCTCGGATGCTTTGTTTAAAGAGTGAAATCATATGCGGCAAACTCTTGACTAGACGCTTATTTATAGATGCGATGCTTATTTCAGTATACACTTATTATGCGATTTTTTTTTTAATATATTTCTTATTGCGCTCAGTAGGTGTGTGGATAATTTTAAAAGTATAGATAATAAAGTACAAATACATAGACTTTTTTAATAAACAAAACAGTACACATATAGTAGGAGATCTAAATAATGTAACGATAGATATACATTCTGAACCGATGGATGAATGAAAAGATTGATGAGTGAACATTTGCGTTTGTGGTCGGAGAATTGTCGGAATACAAAAAATATATATTAGAAGGAAATGTGGGCTCTTATTTAATCCCAGTCCAATAGATCCTTTATTATCGGGAAGATAATGGGTCATTCCGTTTTCTTTATCTATTTCTTTTAGGATATTGTGAAAATAATAATCGTTAAAAATATAATTTTTGAAGTGAAAACTTTATTCGCTAAGTGATTTTTAAAAAAATTCTGGAGTCGTCTAGTGTATAGGTATATGTAGGGTGGAGGAGTATCTGTATCCTACGTGGTTACGACCATCATGGATGTGACGAGTGATCTCTCAAAGTTACTCTCTTCCTTTATGCAGATGTTATGCAGGTCGGTATGTTATAATGCCTGAGTGCATATCTGTTGACTGTCGCTATTGTTTTTGGACTGCATATTGCCTACCAACATGAACAATGTCGTCGTTTTGTCGTGCAACAATAAAAAAAGAAGGAAGTATTCTACATAACCTATACTAATATTATAAAAATAGGTAAAGTTTGTGAGTTTGTGACGTTGTAGGGGGTAATCTCTAAAATTTCTGGTTCGATTAATAGTCCGATTTGAAAAAATTCTTTCAGTGTTATATAGCTCATTCATCGTAGAAGGTTATAATAGGCTATCATCGCGCTAATATCAATAAGACCGTAGCACCAAGGAAGAATGTTTCAAAACCGTTTTCTTTTTTCTCTTGAGAGCTTGCGTGTTAGCGTTAACCCAAAGTAACTATACCACGTGGATGAAGTCGCGGGCAGAGGCTAGTCAGAAATATAAAAAAGCAATCGACTAATCTATGTTAGCGCAATACTTCAGAACGGTCGGCTAAGAATTTGTCATATTTGGAATTGTTAGGACTTAATTTGTATGAAGGAAAAGTTTGTGAAATCATACGGAACAGTGAAAATTTGGGACGAAATAGTTTATATAAAAATGAGTGAGTAACATAGACAGAAGAAGCTATGAATTGATAGTCTCATTTTATTAAAATTATATGATGACACTTTAAAGATAAGATTTGGTATTATTTTCGCTAATGTAATACAGAAATAAATATAACGTATTTTTGTCCAGTTTAAAATAATAAATCTCTCTCGGGATATCGCGTACCCTGTAATAACAAAATTCCTGCTTCTGTAACCTATCTCACTCGTGGCATATTTAATTAATATGTTAAGCGTGCTTTGCTTTTAATGTAAACGGACCCAGTTCTCTGGAAGTATAATCCCTTACTGTCATAATTAATCGTCTGTTTGTCGCGGACTAAGTTGATATTACAATTATAATAGTATTATGTAATATAACCCACAAACCGATATATATCAGCGTGGTAATATAAACAATTATATTGACCAGGCTACCATAATAAAGATTCATTGTTTAGTACTAATGATTTACTATTGACTAACTACTACGGACCCGTACTAAATTACTAATGGTTCGTAGTAGATAGCTAGTTATCAATTGGTGAGCGAGATGGACTTTAAATAAATAGAGTTGACTCTATTTAAAGTTTAGTTCTTTAGGACTAATACAAGTATTTAAGATTTGTAATGCATAGTTTTACCATATGTAGCGGAATTAATAGATAAATGTCATTGTAGTTTTAAAATATGATTTGACAACTCGGTAGCCATAGCGATCTTATTTCTTTTGAAAACGAGAATCGATAACAATGATTTCCTCACAATGTTGTCCTTTACTGGAAACTCTGACACAGTTTCAAGAATTCGAACCTACATTCACGAACCCTGTATCCGAACGCGCTGTTAGGTAAGCCATCATCGTTTTATAAGACGTAAGTAAGACTTATTTCGATCACGAAAGTAAAAGGTCGATATGGACTGATAATATATATAGTTATCACTCTCTATACTACTAATGACTTACTATGACCATATTGCGAGGTGTTACTAATGACCTGAGACGCCATTTGTAGTTGTTTTAATGTCGGATAGCTACTGCAAGCGGCCCATATAAGGAGTGGCGTTTGCGTGTTGACTCACTCTTTCGGTGCTCGTCATAGTGTGCAGTAGCTCTGTCCGCACTCGTGTTGATTATTTAAGAGGTGATTTTATACCTAAATTGGCCAGTTCTGTTTTTGATAATCAATAAATGTTCAAAATTCCTAACAATAGCGGACACGTGTTCGAATTTTCTATCACTGAGTCATTATTATTTTCATGAAGTGATTATACCTGACTCAGATTATTGTCGAGTTAATAATTTACTACTACTTAATTTACTTTGGTATAGACTTGTTAACGAAGGTTTTGTTTATGTTAAAATCTTTGCCCGTAATGATACTAACCCGGAACAGACATCAAAGGTAATATTATATATATTATCATAAACTCTCCCGTATCGCTTTTATATTACGTCACAAAGAGTTTCTTATATATTTTGTAATAACAAATATTCGTTCTTTTTTTCTTCTTCTATTAATAAAATTGTTTATTGTTAACCGTTTTAGGCTACTTTGATCGAGCGCTTTTCAATCGTCGCTTAACGGCCCAGATGTAAAATGTAATAGCTATCAAACGGCTCTAAGTGAATTCAATGTTTTACGACATAACAAATCATTTGTTATGGCCATTAAGGCTGGTTTCAAGTCGAATCCATGTTTTAAACATGAGTCACAAAAATGTGTTATCTTCCGCCTTGAGTATCTGTATTGCATTTGTTTTCTTAATCCTGTTGGAAATTCGCTTAACTAAAGTAACTAAAGAGTTTTCAAACTATTAATATGAGGATTTTCCATAAGGGCTTAGAGCTAAATCGTATAAAAATAATTTAGAATCTATAGGAGAGTTATAGGGATTAGAAAGTTTCAAATTTCAATTAAAAGAAAAAGAAGATACTTCAAAATTGATCCAAGTATAACTTACAGCTTTCATTATATATTAAAAAAAAACTTTTTTCATATGAACCGTTTTTTTTTATATATATATCAAAGGAGGCAAACGAACTGGTGGGTCACGTGATGTTAAGTGATCACCACCGTCCATAGACACTAACGACATCAGGAACGTCGCAAGTGCGTTGCCAGCCTGTATATGGGAGAAGGGGGAGAGGAAGGAAAGGGAAAGCAGGAAAGAGGAAGGGACGTGGGCCTCCGGCTCTCTCACTGACCGAACGAAACACAACAATGCAAGCACTGTTATTTCACGTCGGTTATCTGTGAGAGGGGTGGTACTACCCCGGAGGAGCCGACCCATTCATGCTGAACCCAAAAATAGCTTTAGCGGGGCCCTACCACCTACTAATGTCGCAGATATTAGCTAATTTATATCTTCTCTTATCCGCGTTTAGTGCTTCGTTATACACAGAGTTAATCTTTTTAATCAATATGTGCTATTTGCGTTTTTCTATATCTTCGTCAATCTCAACGAATCATCATATATATCGTAGACCCACCTACCCTCCTTTTCCCCTTCCTCCTTCCCTTCTTGTCCCCCCGCCCTCCTTCCAAACACAGGCTGGCAACGCACTTGTGACTCCCCTGGTGTTGCAAGTGTCTATGGACGGTGGTGATCACCTAACATCAGGTGACCCATCTGTTCGTTTGCCTCCTATGATATAAAAAAAAATCAGTTTGAACATTTGTGAACTAGGTGGTCAGTTCCCTGTCTCATTTTCTTCATGGTATATCTGTGGTTAAACACTTTCACGTTATGTGTTTGATGGTTGTTTTCTTGATGCGTTCATATCATTTCAACCATGATTTACAAATACAAATAAACTTTTTCGTTCCCTTTTATACGTAGTGACGCCTTTAGTTAAATCGTGGAAGAACTAATTACACAGAAAACAAAATATTAGAAAAAATGTAAAGACGTAATATATTTGCAAATGATTCAACGATGTACTAAAAAAAACAAGTGTAAGGAAACCACGATCAGCTCTCCAATAAAGCTGCCTGAAAAGTCAATTGTTGATTAGCCACAGATTGCAACGATGAAATATCAGTCGTTAGCGTATATTGACAGCGCGTCGATCGACTTGGTTCTTGAATTGAAAATAAGCCTAAACTTTTGGTGAAAAGATAAATCGTGATGAAACCATAAAATGATGGTAGGGCGTTTTTTAAACTCGTTTAGCTATTAACTACTCTTAAATTGAAAATCTTTCACTGGATGCCCAAAGGTGCGTTGCGACAGCTGCACTTGAGAGCCAGTTAGAGCCCTCTAAACTTAGCTTGTTAACCATCTTAGACCACATCGTCATTTACCACCAGGTGGGTTTGTGTCCAAATGCTAAAACATATACGGTGTTATTACAAAAAAGTTAAATATGTATTGAATACTTGCTTTAAAAAGGTTACGTTTTAAATGCACCGCGCTCGCTGAATGTTCTCCATCTTGCTCTTTTGTCTCGCTTTGATTAGGTTAGACTTGTGAGAAAGGATAACGCGAACTTGCCTCGGGCGAGCGCGGTGCATTTAGTACGAAACATTTTTAAAGCAAGTATTTAATACGTATTTAGCCTTTTTGTAATAGCACCGATAAAGTACTTAAATAATTATATCTAATCTCACTGGACAGTCACAGAAGTTGTAGTAAAAGAATATAGATACATTTTACATACCTTTACCCATACCTTTCTTGGGGCCTATGACATATGACACACGGCCTCTGAGAAATAAATTTATAGGTGTCCGAACTAATTATAGTTTTATTCGAATTGATTATGATGACCACATTCATCTTGAGAGAATATAGTATCCTCCATCTAAATGCGTCCAATATTGACGTGTAGTTTGTAAACATCCTTAAATCGTTTCAACGTAAACTTCAGAAAATGTACTAGTGTGATGGAAGTAACTGGCATTTGTTTACAATAAAATCGGCAATAAACGGCAGAAAGGAAGTGGATTGACCATAATTCTGGTAGCTTTGAAGATTAGATACCTTATTTCTGGTAACAATAACGTTTCATTTATGTGCGTCTTTTATTAATTTACTAGTAGGATGGAAGAAAATATTACGTTAAATTGGCGGATATAACAGTTATCTAATATATACGTATGTAAGTAAAATTGTACTGTTTAATGGCTCATTGTCATCACATAAGCTTGTAAGAGGCCCAGTGCAGGGTCATAGACTTCTTCCCGAAGAAAAATATGGATATTATTACCACGCCAGTTCAAGATATATCAAAGTATTGGCGATTTCAAATTCCGAGAAATCTACAGTTCCATATCTACGTACGGTAGTTCTACAAGAATATATCTCAGGTTCAGGTTTTTTTTCACTTCCTTTCACGTCCTTTCTTTCATTTTCCTTAAGATCAGTCGATAGCTTTACCAATTGAAATTAGTAAATATATGCGAATTCCAAAGAAATCCTTGACCTTGATCCTCGACCACCATAACTAGGTTTGATGTTTGTTAACATTCATCTCCAAAACGACCTAACTGGTTTTGGTGAGATTTTAATAGCAGGTACATAATTTTCAGAGTATTGTTTTAAAATAATAATGTGGCCTTCATATCACTATGCTTTTTCACAGAGTATAATAGTAATTGTATAACTGCATAGAGGTAAATGAAAATTGAGGGTTATAGAGGTAAGTGGTCAATTTCGAAATCTCTGAGGACTTGTATTACTCGTACCTCTCATTCCTCTGCAAGTGCTTCTCGGATGGTGCGAAAGAGTAACAAATCTTTAATCGCTTCACTGTTGCACATAAATTGAACCTCGCAACGACAAATATAGTAATCAATCAATCAAGGATAATAAAAGATGTATAATCAATTTAGCCATCCGATAAAGTATATAAAATTTCAAAACAAAATACAGTCAATTTTAAGATAAATACGCTGTTGCTATGAAACAGTAAACATTGTCATGAGAGCGAACTCATGGGACCACCAGTAAATATTAGTAACTGAACCATTAGTACAACGCTTTAAGCGGTCATTTTGCCACTGTCGCCGCTGTGAATGTTATTGTTTGTGTACAAAAATAACTAGCCTAATTCTATGTGAAGATATTTTGTGATCGTAAAGTAAGGTGTTTATTTAAAAAACAAATCAAGGTCAAAGTTCATAACGACCGCCAACAAAAGTAAAAATCAAAGCAATTAAATACCTGTGTCCATTTTAGAATGGAATAAAAATGTATAATTAGTATATCAAAATTAATAATATTAGTCTGTTTTTTTCACCTATTACACCTTTACAGGCATTATTAACTCATGTTACACTACCATGCTGATGTGGGAAGCGAAATATTATAAGATTTTCCTATAACAGTGATAATATCTCCTTAATAAAGCCAGGAGCGAGGGATGCAAAACGATGAGACAGGTATATACGATGTATATACGATGAGACGGTAGTGAAGCGCAGTTTGGAGAAACGTGCCAAAAGAACTAAAAAATCTCCGCTGGAAAAAGTAACGAAACTCACTGTTCCGCGATCATCTGCTGTAGTATTGGCACTTCAAACGAGCGCAACAGAGCGCGGAATAGATTATAGTAAAGTGGTGAAGTTAGCTAAGGAAAAGGTTGACCTGGCTAGCTTTAATATTCCCTTTCTTAGAATTAAAGAGACTGCGACTGGAGCACGAAAACTGGAAGTTCCTGGTGTGGCAAGTGCGGAAAGTGCAGATCACCTAGCAAAGAGATTGATCTCGGTATTCGCTGAGACTCTAGGAGAGGGAGTGGTGAGCGTATCGAGACCAACTAAGCGAGCAGAATTGCGCATAACTGGACTTGACGACGCAGCCACAAAGGAAGAGGTTGCAGTTGCTGTTGCTCAAAAAGGAGAATGCTCTCAAGAGCAGGTGGTGGTAGGCGAACTGCGGCGGGCTTCAACGGGTGTTGTTACAGCATGGGTGAGCTGTCCGGTTTCAGCAGCCAAGAAGATAGCCGCAGAACGTAGACTGCTACTGGGATGGGTGGCTGTACAAGCTACCCTTCTGCAACCTAGAGCGAAGAGGTGCTACAGATGTCTAGAGACTGGCCACATCTGGCGGCAGTGCATGGCTGAGGTGGATAGGAGCCAGCAATGCTTCCGATGTGGGAAGGAAGGCCACAAGGCCAGCAAATGCTCGGAGGCTGCACACTGTTCCGTGTGTGCGGATGCAATGAGGCCGGCAGATCACAGGCTAGGAAGTAGCGTGTGCATTTCCTCCAATAGAGAAGGAATGAGAATAGGCAAGAGAGTTCAGGTGCGAGAAAAGCCACTGCCCAAAATCGCACAAGACGCTCCTATAAGAAATGAGGAAGGACAGACTAAGACCAACTAAAAATGGCTTCGGAGTTCTTGCAAGTCAATGTGAACCACTCGTCTGCGGCCCAAGATTTACTAATCCAGACCATGGCCGAGTGGGCCATACAGGTAGCGGTAGTGTCCGAACCCTACTATGTCCCCAGAACAGGCAACTGGATAGGAGACGCCACGGGTACGGTCGCTATCGTCACCTCAACATCAGTGAGGACGAGCGTATTAATAGCGAAGAGAATAAGCTCCAATTTTGTTGCGGCTAAGTGGGGAGACATTGTTTTGGTGGGAGTTTATTTCTCGCCAAACAGGGCACTCGCCGAATTTGAAGCCTTTCTGGCGGAATTGGGAGCTTTCGTTTGTCAGACGTTACCGTGTCCCGTATTAGTGGCAGGCGATTTCAATGCGAAATCTGCTGCCTGGGGATCCCCGGTCACTAATCCACGAGGTAGAGTGTTGGAGGAATGGGCTGTAACCACAGGTCTTTCCCTCATAAACAGGGGCTCATCATATACCTGTGTGCGGCAACAAGGAGGGTCTATTGTAGACCTTACCTTTGCATCACCGTCAGTTGCCTGCCGGATACAGGACTGGAGGGTGGTAGATGCGGAATCTCTTTCCGACCATCTATACATTAGATTTCGCGTCAACCGAGCGGCGGCGACTGTGGTTGCTGAAACAAACCACTCCTCGGCACCAAGATGGGCTCTTAAGCGCCTTAACGAAGAGGTACTCGTTGAAGCCTCGATAGTGGCATCCTGGGAGGCACAAACGGATGAGCCTGTGAATGTCGCCAGAGAGGTGGGCTGGTTCCGTGGTGCTATGACTCGCATTTGTGATGCTGCCATGCCCAGGATCCACTCCCGGCCTCCTCGAAGACAGGTCTACTGGTGGACGGACAACATTGCCCGGCTACGTGCCTTGTGTTTGGCAGCCAGAAGGCGGTTAGCCAGGCATCGCAGGCTACGTCAGGGGCGGAGCGCGGCTGCAGAGGCAATACTGCATACTGAGTACAAGAGCGCGAAGAAAACCCTGCAGATCTCTATCAAACAGGCGAAACTCCAGGCAAGGGCGGAGCTTGTGAGAACTCTAGACATCAATCCCTGGGGCCGTCCGTACCGAATGGTACTGGGTTCACTGCGCACGCAGACTCAATCGACTGCGGAAGGCCTTGAGCCACGAATACTGGACGACGTTATTTCTTCACTCTTCCCGCAGCGGTCGGCCTTCGTTCCCCCTTACGTTATCCCGTCTGTCCTAAATGGACAGGATACGGAGGAAGTGGTGACGCCTATTACTGAGGAAGAGTTGAACGGAGCAGTGAGACGTATGAAAGCCAGAAACGTAGCCCCAGGTCCTGACGGTGTCCCAGGTCATGTCTGGGCTTTGACCATGCCAGCACTAGGCGAGAGATTGAGGCGAC
The DNA here is from genome assembly GCA_014332785.1 of Antheraea mylitta. Lineage (NCBI taxonomy): Eukaryota > Metazoa > Arthropoda > Insecta > Lepidoptera > Saturniidae > Antheraea > Antheraea mylitta. The sequence continues at coordinate 9,682 of JACEII010000338.1, read as the reverse complement.
TACTTAATGCTTGTCTGGAGACCAGACAGTTTCCCCCTGAGTGGAAAGTGGGTCGCCTTATATTACTCCCAAAGCAAGGGCGTCCTACGGATTCTCCGTCAGGGTATCGCCCGATCGTTCTGCTGGATGAAGTTGGGAAACTTCTTGAACGTATCGTTGTACGACGATTGGTTCGACAATTGACCAGAGTGGGGCCAAATCTTTCGGAGGCGCAATATGGTTTTCGGGTTGGGCGGTCGACATCTGACGCAATATTGCGTGTTAAAGCGCTCTATGATGAGGCAGTCTCCCAGGGCGCTGTATTATTGGCAGTGTCATTGGACATTGCCAATGCATTCAACAGTATACCCTGGGAGTGTATAAATGAGGCGCTAAAATACCATCGCGTGCCGCAGTATCTATCTGACCTCATTGCTTCATATTTAGAAGGTAGAAGCGTAGCGTGTAACGGACAGGGTGCTCGCCTCCACCGGAGGGCCATATCGTGCGGTGTTCCACAGGGGTCGGTTCTCGGCCCGCTTCTGTGGAACATCGGGTATGATTGGGTGCTCCGAGGGAATCTCCTGCTCGGAGCTGGCATAGTATGTTACGCCGATGACACACTGGTGACTGCCCGAGGTGGTACCCTTGAGGATGCCATCCGACTGATCACAGTTAGTGTGTCACAGGTGGTGGGAAGAATACGAATGCTTGGTTTAGAGGTGGCTCTCCACAAAACCGAAGCGATTTGCTTCTACGGCCCCCGTAAAGCATTGCCTTCTGGAACCCATATAGAGATTGATGGGGTTCGTGTAGACGTAGGAACCAGTATGAAATATCTCGGCCTTATGTTGGATAGTCGGTGGACTTTTTCCAACCACTTTCAACAACTGGCTCCCAAGGTCATGCGAAATGCCTCGCTACTGGCAAGCCTTTTGCCAAATCTTGGGGGACCTAGTTCAAGTTGCCGATCCCTGTATATGGGGGTGGTGCGCTCTATGGCGCTATATGGGGCTCCGGTGTGGTGGGACACATTGACGCCAAAAAATGTGGCGGTGCTTCGCAAATTGCACAAGGTTATGGCTCTTAGAGCCATACGAGGCTACTGCACTGTGTCGTATAACGCAGCCTGTGTTTTGGCAGGTACCCCACCGTGGGAGTTGGTTGCGCGCTTGCATGCCACAATGTTTTTCTGGCAATCGGAAAGAACCACCAGGGGAGTGGTAACTACCCTCAAAGAAAAGGAGAAATTCAGATTACACCTTGAAGAATGTGTGCTACAAATCTGGTTGGAAAATCTAGCCTCACCGACAGCCGGTTTCAGAACGGTTGAAGCAATTCGACCAGTGCTAAGGGAGTGGATGGAACGCCAGCATGGACCACTGACTTTTCGATTGGTCCAGATGTTGACGAATCATGGCTGTTTTGGACGATATTTGCACAACATAGCCAGAAAAGAAGGGACACCTAGATGTCACCACTGCCAGGAGTGTGATATGGACACAGCTCAACACACGATGGAGGAATGCCCAGCTTGGTCCATAGAGCGTTCAGAGCTCGTGGTAGCGATCGGCTCTGACCTCACTCTACCAGCTGTGGTGCGCTCCATGGTTCGGGAGGAAACGGCCTGGACTGCGGTCCTTTCCTATTGTGAGGCCGTTATGTCAAAAAAGGAAGAGGCGGAAAGGCAACGAGAGAGGTGCGGCAGAGCAACAACGACACGTCGACGTGGACTCGAACGCGGAAGAAGGAGAGGTGGTGGACAATTTCACCAAAGGCCACCCTGAAAGACATTCCAGGTAGAACAAGGGAGGGGGGGATTATAGGGCTGTATGGTTAGGTAGGTAAGGTTAGGGCTAGGAGTAGGTCTGTAGGGATAGGTTACATTAGGATTAGGTAGGATAGGGGGAGGGATTTAGGGGGGGAGGGGGTAGTGTAGGCTAGATTAGGCTGGAAGGTCTTTCAGGAAGGTTGAGGTAGATGAGGAGTAAACCTCGATAAAAATAAAAACCAATAGGGGCGGGCGGCGATAGGGCTTGTTCTCTCCACCGCTGTTGGCTGAACCCAGGGGGAAAGGGTCGGGGCCCTGGACTCCCATGGCACGGGTTCGGTGGGCTGGGAGGCAGCCTAGCAACCGGGATGCCTCAGCCGGGAGTGGCGTGGGAAACGCCTGCCGCCGGGGGTGTTGCGGAGCTTGCTCGCGCAACCCCGGGACACTCCCATAGTGCGGCGTAGGTTGTCGTGGAGTTTTAGCCGGTTAGAGTCGCCGAAAGGCCCCACCCCTGCATGACTAGCACGTAGGTGGTGGGCGGCTCAAGTCGAGCTTCCCCCCCGGGAGCTTGGTAGTCCATGAGGATTTTCTCTTCACGTTAAAAAAAAAAAAAAAAAAAAGGTATATAATATGCCAGCGTGGTTGAATTTGCGAGAAGAAAAAAGCAGCTACCATTCGTGCACGACTGAAACGGGCCTGAGAGTTAGTTGGATTACAGTCAGTTGCGTGGAAGTTGTTCGAATTATAATGGATGGGGTTACCAGAAATTTTCTGTTAAAAGTTCATCAGTATTATGACAAATTATAAGATCTATCGGCGTAGCTTTGTTGGTTACAAATTTTATAAAATGTTGAAGGGGAAAAAGCAACAAATAACATTAAAATATTCCGTTAACTTTACCAAAAAATACGCCTTAGTGTTTTATCTTTCGAAGCAGATAATTAATTAGTACTGTTCCTTCCCTCAAAAAACTTTTACGGATAAGTAATTCGATCTATAAGAATTTATGATTCAGGGAAAGTAGAATTAGTTTCTCTTTAATTAAATTATTTATTAGTATACGATTGGAATATCTCTTAAGTCTTATATTGTTTATGACTGTTAAGACTCATCTACATTATTTTTCTATCAGAACTTTTCTGCATTTAGGAAAAAACTAGCACCACACCGCTTGTCTCGAAACTGACAGGACAGTGTTTATAAAAATGGTAGTTCCTTATGCCCCTAAAACTTTATCTTCTTTATATTAAATAAAACTATCAATAAAAAATATATAAGCCACTAAGAAGGTAGAGATATAAGAAGTAATATAAATAAAAATATACCGAAATCTGTTCAGTGATTTTTGAGTAATGAGTTTACATCGTCTTGAAGCGAACACCTGGACTCATCTCGGTCATATACAATACAACATCGGAAAGGTACTACGGATGGCAGGCGTTAAGGGGCACGATTGAGGCGTGGCGAGGAAGGCCCGGGTCGACACAGTGTCATCGGTGCCGGCGATTCCGGCATTCGTGTCAACAAAGTCACCACACTTCACTCCTCACCTCGATGTGACCGCCCAAAAGCTACAGCAAGGATAACGTGCTATGTTACTCCACCTTCAGACTGAAACTAAGAAACTGCCGAGCTGGCAGCGTCGCCAGGTCTGGTGATCACGAGCGCAAGACGGGCGATTACTACCTGGACCCAACAATGGTAGAAGAGTCGGCGGCTGGGAGCCTCATGCCCCCCTATAAATGATTCACCTACCAAAGGAACCGCGGCAACGAACGAGCCCAAGGACAAGTTCCCGCAAAAAGCGCGCACTCCTATGGTGTAGTAATTTACTCGTAAGTATGTGTGTACTGAGTTAACATTAATTCTATCACCATATGGTTAAGTACTTACAGCTTAAAAGCGTAACAATCCATTACAAACATTTTTGACATGTATGGAATATATTCTAAATATTATATGTATTTGTTAAAAAGATAAACCAGGTCGAGTTTCTTGCCGGTTCTTCACAATGACTGGGTTGTTTTCCGAATCTGTGGTAGTTTTGATGTTCATAAGTGTCTTGTTAGGGCCTAAATTTAATAAAGTGATTTTGATTTTGATTGATTTTGAAAATAAACAAATTAACATTCGCATTTATATTACTTTATTGACGATTTAAACTAAACCATCATAGATTCGAATCATCATTTTTTATCAAGAAAATATGTATTTTTTTTGTGTTTATTTCCGATTTGATCTATATTTGTAATTCATATAGCATCAATAGAATATATTTACAGACAATAATTTGCACTTACATTTCAAATAACACGAACCAATAGGCTTTGAAATGAGCACGGTTTTAATCTGAAAAGTTGGGCAGCCGGCGGTTAAATTAACCGTTTACTACCCCACCTTGTGTCCAACTTTCTCAATTTTCAATGAAAGACAATGGAACTTTGCGAATTTTATCCTTATTATTGTTTAGACAGCTAATTGTATTGTGGAAGTTTTACGACCTCATCAGAAAATTCACAAAACGTATACTTAGCAAAGTTATATATATTCACAAATGAAGTCGTTCTATAATTAACCATTAATCAACAGCTAACGGGATAGTAGGTTTGCTTTTTAATTAAACTTTCGTTAGCTTTTAAGCTTAAACTCGATGAGAAGTAAAAATTCAGTAAGTTTTAATTAAGTTGCTTCACGTAAAACGGCATATAGTCTCGTAGTAAACATCTCTGTTTAAAACGTCGTAGTCGTCGTCGTCGTCGTCTTACAGAGCAGAAAATGTACATTATTATATATCAGAAGCCAATGTGATTGTTTCTTTGAATTTGCTAAGCGCTAAAACTATGAAGCTCTTTGTAGCCGAACAGTTATTATATAAAATTAGGGTTTTCGTAACCCTAATTGGCCGGTATATTGAGTGAGATTGTGGTAATAATGCGAACGGGCCGTGTAATGCAGTAAGATGTATGGAGACGGAACGTAGGAAAAATTAAGAGAGAGTACGCGGGGCACACAGTATCCAATAATATGTAGTAAAAATATTATAAATGTGAAAATGTTTACTCTGTGAGGAAATTGTACAAATAAAATGATAAAAAGTACTGGATATCGATTTTGATCAATCTTCAAAATTATACTTCTTTTGGCGCGTTGCAGAAAAATGATGAGAGTAAATTTTACGATGCGCGCGCACACCATCACGAAAAACCGACTCCCTGAAGTTATTAGAATGCGTGCGCACACCGTCACAAAAAACAGACACCCTTAAGTTAGCTATAGTCAGCATTTTGTTTCTTTGTATTTTTTTATTTTAAAACTTAAAATGTATTAAATACCTTTTTAAATACGTAGATAAGGCGAAAGAATTTACTTTTTTGTATCAAATATTTTAAAAACAAGATAAAATAGAAAAAAAAAATAGATAAATAGATTTAAATTTAAAACTTCTAAAGCGTGTAAATAAGTAGACACACACACACACATTTTAATTTGCCCTTACATTTGACCCTTGATTAAAAATTTAAAAATATTTGTAAACATATTAGGGTTATGCATTAAATTTTTTGACGTTTCTTTCTGTTTACATAGAATATATTGTACACATAAACACTGCAGACCGAGTCATGGGTATTAGTTAGTCTAAAATAAAGTATAATATGTTAATATCTGTAACGCAATAGACTAAGAAATCACAAATTGTATAAGAGTGATCGCGAAGGATGACAATAAGGATTTTAGTGTTTCTCGATTAACCAATCACAGCGCAGTATTTTTTCCCGCTCGAGGAATTATATTTTATAGATTTTTATTTTATGATTCACGGATAATACGGAGAGTTGAGAATAACCAGACTACCGAATAAACATTTATCCAATGTTATGAACAGGGGTGCGCGTTCAAATATTCAAATAAACCAGAGTTTTAGGGCAGCTCGGCAGCGAGCAGGCGTTGCGAGCAGTGGCCTCCTTTTGCAAGGAAGTCATCTCGCAAAAGGAGGCGGCGGAGAGGGCCCGCGAGGCGGACCCCCTCAGTGGCCGCCTTCGCCGCCGGGAGACCGGCAGGAGGAGGTGGCGATTTGCCTAACTCCTCCTGACACCGTAGTCGGACCTGAGGGGATGTAGTCGGGGGGTTCATCCCTCCATTGCACAGGTCTGGCGGACGAGGAGGGGCAGCTGGCGTGTACCCAGCTGCCTCTCTATAGGTAGGAGCCTGGCGGCAACATTCCGCCGGGTGGACCGTTGGGGCGGCTATTCAAGGGGAATAGCAGAGAACGATCCCTTGCGGCCCCAACATCACGGTCTGTCGGCACACCGTGGGGTTTTAGTCCGTGCGAGTCGGACATAACCTATACTCTCCCCCGGGAGAGCGGGTATCCATAAGAGATTTCACCACGTAAAAAAAAAGTTTTAGGGCAAGTAAAACATTTTGTTGCAATCTGTGTGGACGCAGCACCTATTAATGGATTATAATATTTGTATCTCATATTATATCAGGTATCATGACGTTTAAAAGGTTTTATTTTCCCACTAGCTAACCCGTGCAACTTCGTCTGCACCAAATTGGTTATCACTGGTTTCAATTGTATTTTTAAACGCGAAAAAATTGAATAAAACTGATACCCGATTGCAGCCACAACTACCGTTTCCAATTGTGAATCCAAACTATCCACGGATTCACTCAAACATATACCCAGACTACATGTGATTTTTTTTTTTAAATAGGCCTAGTACCCGTTCGTAGCGTCATGTACCAGGATCAATTAAGACAAAAACTAACGTACATAAAACTAAATAAACATCTTTACCACTTACTTTATCATAACTATCTTTAACTTGTATTAAAACCTTTTTATACTCCATTGTTTTAAAGAAAAATATATGAACAGCGTATCGAAGCGTCAAACATAGCGCCGAAGCGTCAACTGTCATTTGCTTGAAACTATTGCCTAATAATTATAAACTTTCAAAAAGGAATTTTAAATATATTTCTAATATATTTTTATAAATAATCTCTGTACCACTCACAACATAGCACCTATCACCTTTTGGTAATTTATCCATGTTGATATGTTTCTATTGTAGATTATTCTACGTTTTTACACTAAATATTTGGCATTAAATTTATATCGTGTATTCGTCACACTTGATATTGGCGAAATTACCTACATAGGCAGAGGCCATACCGGAAAGGATCAATCAAGCCAGTTTTATATATTATATTCATCCAAACAACGGGCTACATGGCTGCCGGTAAAAGTTGCGTTTATTTGTGCATATCTTACTTTTACAGACAAAAATATTGATTTTGAAATAATTTTAGGATGTTTTTTTTTTTCACTAACTTTGAAACATTATTAAAATGGAATTATTATTGAAAGACATTTTTGGTATTGACAATAATGTGCTTGATGCTATTATTTGGAAATAAAAATAAAAGTAATCTTAACCCATGTTAGAATAGCAGTAATTTTATTAGGTATAAATAAGTTCAAATTTCATCTTTCAGACTAATTCAGTTATTTACTTAGTATTTAGACCGATTTATTGCTATAAAAATAATATGTGTATAGATTATAGCTATAGATATAGTTTAGTGCAGTACTGGCTGCACGATAAAGATAGCGATAATTGTTGCAGCGTATGTTATCGACGCCTGTTTTTCGAAATGTAAACGCTGTTGACTTGGAAAAAGGTCTTTACAGCTTCACCGAACTATTCAGGCGAGCGCTGAAGGCACTCAGTCGATTTGGGATATTTGGGCGAACCAACTCAAGGGTGCACGGCACACCTTGGCTTGGGCTGTCACCTGATTTGTGCAAAAATCAAGACTTATCTGAGCTAACATAAGCTAAGCTATCTAGATATATGTATATGAGAAATTGAAACATGCATGTGTACCAAGCATGCGTGCCTCAACAACTCCTATATGTATTTTGTGTCGGAAAAATTCCTTAAAACTATATTGGATAGGATAGGATAAGAAAAAATAAGGGTAGGATTCTTCGTCGTTTATTTCTCTGAAAAAGAAAAACAGCGTGTAAGCATGTAGGAGTGCACGTACGTATAGATGATATCTGTGATGTTGTAGCAGTGATGTAAGGTTTTGTGTCACTGTATCGCGTGACCAGCGTACTCAAGGGCTCCACGCCGAGGGAACGGACCTAGGCATGAGCCGCTGCCGAGGGGGGCCTAATCTGGTGCGCGGGAGCGAAATTTACCCCCAGACCACGGCGGCGTGATCTGTGGTTATGCGGACGTGGGCGTGAATACGCTCTGTTTGAAGAGACAGGCTGGTACTGATCGTTCGCTGACATGATTGAATCAGGAGGGTCGGTAAAAATGTGTCGCGGTCGTCTTCTATACTGCGCAGCGTTGGGTACGGGTTCATAGTTCGTGGCGGATACCACTAACGGGCTGGGATGATTCGCAGCTTTTTCGAAATAACTACGTGTGAGTGATTTTATATACGCCCAGACAAAAGGCATCTCTAGGTCCCTGTGGAGATCCTTATTCTGGATGTACCATGGGGCACCGGTGATTTTACGTAGGGCTCGGTTCTGGAGAACCTGCAACTTTTGAATACGATTTTGCGCATGAGCAAAGACCGAACAACTGTACGTCGTAATCTGACGGATGCAAGCTTTATATAAGGTGAGTTTATGTCTGAGGGTGAGGATTTTACTCTTATGACAAAAAAATAAGAGAGACGAGCCAAGACCATAACGGCTTTGTTTCGCACTCTATCTGTATGTGAATCGAAATTTAAATGTTTATCTAAAGTGACGCCGAGATATTTTACCTCGCCGGCCCATGGTATTTCGGTTTCGTATAGCCTGATGGTCGACGACGCATATATTTAAGATGGCGTCACTCCCAAGTCATACGTTTACATTTATCGTTGTTTCATTGTATATGGTGAAATCTTAATATCAATAATCTATACTATAATAAAACTGTAACAAATCGAAATCTGTACATTAAATATTTTTTGAAAATTTTAATCAGGGTAGACTATGTTATCGATATAGAACCCAAAAATAATCTTTTTACAATTTTTGTCTGTCTGTCTGTCTGTCCCTATGATCACGCATCACTCTGAAACTACTGAACCAATCTTGACGAAACTTGACATAGTGATAACTAATACTACGCGATTACATCAAATATACTTTTTGTCCCATAAAACGCAAAGGGTTCTCCAGGATAAAGGATTAAAGTCTAGAATCTAAACCCGTATTACTCTGAAAGTACTGAACCAATTTTAACAAAACTTAACACAGTAATAACTCATATTACAAGGCTACATCCAGGATTTTTGTCCCATAAAACGCAAGGGGTTCTCCAGGATAACGAAAAACAAAAATTTTTAGTTAACGTAACTAGACTTTTTTGCGACACCTTAGTACAAGAGCCGGCAACGTTGAAAGAACATGAATTTTAGAATACCTGGTTCTTTAATATATCAATATATATTTTTTTGTATCATAGGAGGCAAACGAACAGGTGGGTTACGTGATGTTAAGTGACCACCACCCTCTATAGACACTAGCAACACCGGGGTGTCGTAAATGCGTTGCCAACCTGTATAATGGAGGAGGGTAAGGGAAGGCTAAGGAGAAAAGGAGAAGAGAGGTGAGCTTCCGGCGCTCTTACTGACCAAACGAAACACTACGATGCAAGCACTGTTATTTCACGTCGGTTTTCTGTGAGAGATTGGTATTAGCCCGAAAGGACACTTGGTAGTCGGTTAACGATGTATTTTTAATGTGCATTTTGATTTAATTAATTTTGATTTATGAATAGTTTAGGAACACTTTTTTTCAGTAAATTTTTAACACAATTAAAAGCATGAATTTATCACAGTCAGACACATTTTTCTATAAACAATCATATATATACCCGTTGATATATTTAATAAATATAAATGATAAATTTC
>JACEII010000337.1:40047-71342 GCA_014332785.1 Antheraea mylitta | reverse complement strand
TGGTCTGGCTTCCTAGTATGAACTACTCCTGCGCGCTGTTATCTACTATCCTTTATGATATGTGCAATCCCGCGAGGTGGTTTCAAATAACCCTTCGAAGGTTCATTATATAATTTGTGTGTCCTACGAAGAACCACAGTAACGCTACGAGGGTTGCTTCCATAATTCACGTACACCGAATAATCCAACGAAATGCGTGTTCCTGTGAGGAGACACTGAACAAACTGCGTATCGTTATACGATTTGCGTGCTTCTGCACTGCACAGAGGCACTAAATAGGCATGGAATAGCTCTGCGCGGGCTAGTTACTTGATCCGCGTGCTCCTGTGTGAAGACACCGAATAGCTCTGCAAGGGAATACATTATTTGCGTGCTCCTGCGTGAAGGCACAGAATAGCTCTGCGAGGGATTGATACATGATTCGCGTGCTCCTGCGTGAAGGCACCGAATAGCTCTGCGAGGCGAGAGATAGACACATGATTCGCGTGCCCCTGCATGGAGGCACCGAATAGCCCTGCGTGAGCTAGTTACATGATTCGCTTGCTTAGCTCTGCGAGGCGAGAGATAGACACATGATTCGCGTGCCCCTGCATGGAGGCACCGAATAGCCCTGCGTGGGCTAGTTACATGATTCGCTTGCTCCTGCGCAGAGGCACCGAGTAGCCCTGCGTGGGCTAAGTGCTAGTTACTGCTAGTCATCAGTCATCATCCGTGTGCTCCTGCGTGGAGGCACCGAGGAGCCACCGAACAGCCCTGCGAGGACTAGTTATATGCTTCAGTATTCCTGTGCAGAGGCACTGAAAGCCCTGCGAGGGCTAGTTATATGCTTCGCGTGATCCTGTGCAGAGGCACTGAATAGCCCTGCGCGGGCTAATTACGTGATTAGTGTGCTCTTGCGCAGAGGCACTGAATAGCCCTGTGCGGACTAGTTACGTGATTAGTGTGCTCTTGCGCAGGCACTGAATAGCCCTGCGCGGGTTAGTTATGTGATTAGCGTGCTCTTGCGCAGAGGCACTGAATAGCCCTGTGCGGGCTAGTTACGTGATTAGCGTGCTCTTGCGCAGAGGCACCGTATAGCCCTGCGTGGGCTAGTTATGTGATGCGCGTACTCCTGAGCAGACGCACTTGAGCAAGACGCACCGACTGAAAGCCCTGCGCGGGCTTATGTGATTAACGTGTTCCTACGCGGAGACACTGACGAGCCCTCAGCGGGATCGTTACATAATTAGAGTTAAGTAGCAGTGATCCAGCAGCAATACCCGTCGGAATAACCCGACGCAGGTTATTTATATAATCGATGTGATCTTGCACCGATACTCGTAATAATCATCCGACACTCGTAATAACCCTACGCGATATATTAGCCGTGATCCAGCACCAATAACCGTCGGAATAACCCTACGCAGGTTATTTACATAATCTCCGTGATCTTGCACAGATACTCGTAATAACCCTACGCGGGTTTAGCCGTGATCTGGCACCAATAACCATCGGAATAACCCTACGCAGGTTATTTATATAATCGCCGTGATCCTGCACTGATGTTCTCCTGTTCAAAGAAACTGAATAAGCCTGCCAACTCACTCACTGGAGACATTACGTGCTCGCTCGAGGAGAAACTTCTATCCGCGAGCCCGAGGGGTCACGCTCTGAAGACAGGCCAGAGGTATTGAGATTCCACTAGCGTGCATAGTGCTCACGAGCTTCTTCGTCTGATGATAGTTGGTAGAATTTTGCATACTTGATCATTACTATTGCTTTCCTCAATCCGACAACAATCAAAATCCATTATCAGCGACTACGAGCTAGTATCACCACAAGTAGAAGAAGAAGAAGTGCTAAAATAAGCGTATATTAATTGATTTTTAAAATAAACTGTCGTGGGTCTTACAGCTAATAAAAATTCATTAAAAACATTTAAGAGTAAAATAAGATAATATAATGCAGCATGGCTCCGCCGCAGGTATACCAAGATCTGAATATTCAGTGAACATGGTTTCGAAATAATAATGCTTACCATTGCTGCTTGCAATTTGTAGAGGGTTGTACTTCGATATATCATATATTGGATATTTATATAACGATATATACTGCGGCGTACACATTTACCCCCCCCCCCCCCCCCTTTTTATTTAGGGGAAAGGTGATTTTTCAGTACCACTCGAGGTAACTACATAACATTAACAGTTAATGAAATTTTAATTTTCACTAACACCACTTATTTCCACATTCGAAAAAAAAAATATAATGTGAGATGTATGCATACACACAATATATGTATATAAACAATCGGTATATTAGGCAATAAAAACGATGATAATATTTTATAAAAGAGCAGCACTTCATAAAATGACCGGAAATTAAAAATAAATTCGAACGGGGTAACCCGTTCGCATAAAAAATGTTATTAACACTAAATAAAATAGTCAGTTCTTAAAACAGACTTAGCTTGTACTCACGTGATCGAACTTGTACTCACGTGATAGTTTTTCAACGAAAGGTATCGTTATATTGTTCCTCAGTAACAGCAATAGGTTAATATGTAAGTAGCTACTTACGCGGCCTTACAATACTTTTTACCAATCCTTCCAGGAACATATTAACACTCTTTCATATACTTGAAAAACAGAAATACAATATTTTCTGGAAATATTAATCAGACTATAAAATTAAAAAATAAAATATTTTCTGCAAATATTTTTCACTTTTGTGCAAGTATTTCACTTGCACGTTTGTTCTCGGCGGGGAACAAGACGCCAATGAAGTTGAAAGACGGCGTCGCTCTAAATACACCTCTTTGCCATGGTGGGGCGAGACACGTGTAAGGTATTTGACCGGAAGTTAGTGATATTTACTGTCAAAAGTGGGCATGCTGGCGGGAAACGGAAGTGCCTATCTCATAAGTAAGCTTCGAATAAGGTCAAGTCAAATTAATGTTTATATAATTAAAGATGGCAAATAGCAAATAATCGAGTAGCCACGATGAAAACCTTTGATTATAGAAGTACATATAACAATTTGACAAAAGAACCCTAATAAAGTTCAAACTTTTATACAATCGAGAACTATGGTCGAATGTCGACCTCTGCATTTGTCTGACCTTGCTGCGTCAATAGCGTAATCAGATTGAAAAAAAGAAAAAAGGCGCCTACTAGTTAGTATAGATAGAGAATTCGAAGAATGAATTTGTTCGTTAAAAGATGGCGCCACTATATTTTTAGATCGCAGCAACTATTTCTGAGCTTTAAAATGTATAGCGTTCAAACATGAGCTATCGTTGAATCGATTGCCCCACCATTATCGCGGGAGATTTAAACTCAAAATGTGTATGGTGGAACTCAACGCGAAACTGCCCGCAAGGGAATCGATTATACGCAGACTCGGTGCTACACGACTATAACGTCGAAGGGCCTGACCAGCCCACGCACTACGACCACGCGTCAGAGGACGTCCTAGACATCATTGTCCATAAAGGATTGTATGCATCTCCGACGCAAGAGGTATTACCGGACCTCCCGTCGGACCATCGACCGGTTTTATTAACCCTAGAAATGCAGCCGATTCGCACACAAATGCCACCGAGACGCACTAAGACTGATTGGTCGAAATTCGCAGAGTCCCTCTGCACCAACACTCGGTCGTATCCCACCTCATCGGCCGAGGACGTAGAGAGACTGGCGGCTGAGCTCGGCGACTGCATCAGTGGTGCCCTCGACTTCGCTACGATCACAACAACGTCGCAGAATGGTCGCGTGGGTGTTAGGCAACGCCTTCTCCCCGCGCCAATAACTACATTAATAGCGGAAAAGAGAGCACTGCGACGGCAGTGGCAGCGTACTCGCTGCCCTTTGCAGAAAACTAGGCTCAACAGCTTAGCTGAGCGTATCAAGAGCGCCTTAGACGCCCACGCCTCAGAGTCGTGGGAGCGTCATCTGGAGTCCATAGACGGGGATATGCCCTCTATCCACCGTCTATGTAGACAACTATCCGCGAACAAACAACCAACGAAGCCCCTACTTGACGCCAGTGGCCACCTACGCTTCCGTGCAAGCGATCGCGCGGAAATATTTGCCGATTACTTAGAGAGGCAATTTACACCAAACCCAACCACAAATCGCGATCATGAGACGATGGTGACCACACAAGTACAAGCGGTTATTGAAGGAACGCCTCAACAGAGCGACGAACCGGTATTCGTCTCTCCGAACCAGGTTCTTAAAATAATACGCACATTAAAACCGAAGAAAGCCTCGGGTGAGGACCGAATCACCAATGCAGCGCTGCACCATCTGCCGGCTAAGACCGTCGCCGCGTTGGCGCGCCTGTATAATGGTATTCTGCGCACGGGACACTTTCCTTCAGGATGGAAACTAGGACGCGTCATTATGATACCGAAGCCAGGCAAAGACGTGAGGAAAGCTGAAAGTTATCGCCCAATCACTCTGCTCAGCACCCTATCAAAGGTGTTTGAGAAAATTCTGCTGCGGTACCTGGAACCTCATCTACCACCAAGAAATGAGCAATTCGGGTTCCGTGCACAGCATTCGACAACCCTTCAGTTATGTAGGGTCATTCATCAGATGTCGGATAGCGCCAATAGAGGGCACTATTTTGCGGCGATTTTCCTGGATATGGAGAAGGCGTTCGATAGCGTATGGCATGAGGGACTGCTGTACAAGCTGTCGACGTCTCCCATACCCAGGAAAATCATATGCCTGTTAGAATCCTTCCTAAAGGATCGCCGAGTGGTAGTGGCGGTCGAGGGGGTATCCTCTACGGAACGCCAGGTACGCGCTGGGGTACCCCAGGGCAGTTGCCTCTCGCCTGTGCTTTATGCGCGATATACCGACGACATTCCCCGGGTCGGCCGGGCAGAGCTTGCGTTGTACGCGGATGATGCGGCGTATTTTGCGTTCTCTGCGAACAAAAAATACGCCGCACACTACCTGCGTCCGACTTTAGCGGCTCTGCCGGACTGGCTAGATCGGTGGAGAGTGAAGGTCAATGTCGCCAAAACACAGGCGTTCATCACGGGCGCAGAGCCGTATCCGCCGCCACTACTCCTCCAGGGAGAGAGCGTACCATGGCTGAGGCACGCCATATACCTGGGGGTCCACCTTGATGCCAAAATGAGTTTTGTTAAGCACGTCGACACGATCATAGGGCGTGTAAAAGCCGCGAGAGCCAAGCTCCGCCCCATTCTAGCGTCTAGATTACCCCTAAGAACGAAGCTAGCACTCTATAAAACGTACATAAGGACCCGCTTGACATACGCGGCACCGGCATGGTACGCCTACGCATCCAACCACCAAAGAGAGCGCCTACGCGTACAGGAACGATTGTCCTTACGGACCATCGTAGGAGCGCCTTGGTACGTGAGGAATAGCACAATTAAAAAAGATCTCTGTTGGGAAGATATCGACGCCTACATCTCCCGCTTGACGTCAGCCTTGTTTAAGCGGGCGGACGCGTCTAGCTTTCCCTTTATCAAAGGGATAGCACCGCTCCACGCGCGCCCGCCAGACAGCAAAACAAAGCCGTCATCTAGAAACTTGATCGCTCCGCTTGAAGAGATCGATCACTAAAAAATAAGAAGTCTAAATACGAGGAAAACCAACCACATACAGTGGACAAACCCAATGACCGGCTCGTAGTTACGAGTCGCGAAGCAACTACTGGAGAGTGCAAAACGCACTGAGCAGTTACCTCGCCCGCCCACGCAATGGGTAGGCAGAGACGGCCCCGCCGATATCGTTGAATTTGATCGCGTAGCCACACATTCTATATGGAATGTGTTCATTTTTTGTAAGGAGGTCTTACAGCATAGCATTTGCTCTGTTGTAACTTCCTAGGTATTGACTTTTCCACCGGTATTCGGTTTGGAGGTGTCCACTTATATCATATATGGATATTATATCGGATCTAGGGATGATCGAAATTATAGAAACATCGATGTTGGTATTAATGTTAGGACTGTTGATATTTTTAAAAATATCGGATTTTCGATATATCGATATTTATGAAAATATCAATATCGGACCTCGATATATTGGAAAAAAATATCGATATTTCGATATATCGGCTATGTTAAAAAAAATTTGACAGTTTTTAATCCAGTATATTTGTACAGTTTATACCATATATATTTTAAAATACAACAGTACAGTTTTAAGGGCCACTTGCACAAACGTTATACAATTATATTGATTATCGTCGTCATTATTGTTTTATCTAAATAAGATAATTATGTGTACCAATATTTTTCAGTCCATCAGTTACCAAGTTTTTTAAATAGTAGTAGTCTACTAGTTTCACTACTAGAATAACATTTCGATGTCTGCTAGTTCGTACCCCGGTGCGTAATAATGAATTTTACAAAATTCGCGTACACTTACTAATTTAAATTGATAACAGTATCGTCTGACGGTCAAGGAAAACCCCGTGAGAAAACCTGAGCCTGAGAAATGTTCTGGTAGTATTACTTTATGTGAGAAAACGTACAATTGTGGTTTTCTCAGTGTTTGAAATTGCCAATACGTCGTGGGCTAGTGTGGTGATTATGTCCATACCTTCTTTCAGGAAAAGATCTGTGGCCCTGCAGTGGCTCTCTTACAGGCTAATGGTTATGAATACATTTCAGCATGAGATTTTTAAAATACTATTTACTTCATATGTTCAGCTGTTTCAATAGGTACTACGATTACTACTAGCCTGCTTCATATTCATTGATTCAAGACGTGGCAGCGTAGACAATAACGGAAGGAATAGGATAAATGCAGTATGCACGAAATGGAGAAAGTTGTTCAGGTTATGCGATCCACGAATGCCCTTGAAACTCGAGGGGAAGGCGTATAAAATTATTATAAGACACAGTTATACTGCATGCATCTGAGTGCTAGGTTACAGAATAAACGGATGAGACAAAACTGTACGCGGCAGAGCTGCGATTGTTAAGATGTATGGTGTAACTAGAAGTGATAGAATAAAAATGTATCAGGTAAAGTTTGGAAACATAACCAGCGACAGAAAAGTTGAGAAATAAGAGGTTAGCATGATACAGGCATGTCATAAAGAGAGATGAAAGACTTATAACTAGAATAGTTTTAAGTATGAAGGTGAATAGATATAAAAGTAGAGAAAAACCGAAAAAAGCATGGATAAGGTGTGTAAAAATGATATATTTAATAAGTGTGAATTCCAAAATGACTGACTGAGGAGACTGAAAAAGAAAAACATAATGTATCGATTCAACCTAGGTGAAATAAGGCTAAGAAAATGATTATGAATAAAAAAAAATATCGACCGCCGACATCCAAATTATAATATCAAAATATCGATATATCGTCCAAAAAATATTACTAAAAAATATCGACATTTTAAGATAAAAATTTCGATATATCGATATTTTATCAACAGTCCTAATTAATGTCAACATCGATTCACAAGTATCGATATATGATAAACATCGATAGCAAAACATCAATGTGTCATGTTGTCGACATCAAAATATCGATGCTTTCCAGCGAAACATCGATGTTTTTTTCATTATCGATGATTATTTATGATCCCTAATCGGATTCTACCATCGAAGTTTATCACTCGAAAACATCGATATGTTCTCATTATCGAATACTTTCAACAAAAGTTTAATATTACTTTTTTCCAGTGAAACGCAAAAAGTGTGGTCTTTTATTCCGTAAACGTGAATGTAGAATCACAGACCAGAGTAACATAATTAAAGTGTAGTGTAAGTTGAATAAAATTGTACTACTAAGATGAGTTATATCTTCATTTGTAAGTGAAATAATATCGTAATGGAGAACTCTAGGAGCTACCGACCCTCCTGATTCATTCACGATAGCGAACGATCAGTACCAGCCTGTCTTTCCAAACAGAGCGTGTTCACGCCCACGCCCGCGTACCCACAGATTACGCCGCCGTGGTTTGTGGGTAAATTTCGCTCCCGCACACCAGATTAGCCCTCCCTTGGCAGCAGCTCAAGCCTAGGTCCGTTCCCTCGTCGTGGTGCCTTTGAGTACGCTGCTCACGCTATACAGTGTCACAAAACCTTACATCACTGCTACAACATCACCTATACACACGTGCACGCCAACACGCTTACACGCTCTTTGTCATTTTCAGAGAAATAAACGAGAAAGAGTTCTAGCCTTATTTTTCCCTATAATATCCTGTATACAATAGTTTAGAAGAATTTTTTCGACACAAAATACATATAGGAGTTGTTGAGGCACGCATGCTTGGTACACATGCATGTTTCAATAAATCATATACGTATATCTAGATAGCTTAGCTTAGGTTAGCTCAGATAGGTCGCGATTTTTGCACGAAACAGGCGACAGCCCAAGCCGAGGTGTGCCGTGTATCCTTGAGTTAGTCGCCCAAATATCCCAAATCGGCTGAGTACCTTCAGCGCTCGCCTCAATAGTTCGGTGAAGCTGTAAAGTGCTTTCCAGCTCAACAGCGTTCTCATTTCGAAAAAAAAAGAACTCTAAGACAATAATAACGCTAAAAAAACGCTATTCATAAAGAAGTAGGGATGCTCGATATTCATCGATGTTTTGATTTCGATAACTTCGACGTTATGAGAACGTTACATGTACTAGCGAAAGACCAGAAAATTATCAATTTTTTTCGTCGTTGACCTCTGTTTTTACAGACAATTTTAATTGCTGGCAAAAACATCGATTTTTTGCTTTCGATGTTTATCGTACAATACTATTGAATCGATGTAGACATCGATATTTTTCTAATATAGCTCATCCCTATAAAGAAGTCGCGTCTAACGTAACAATTGCTACGCTAGCGAACTTCTTATCAAAAATAGTTATTATTGGTGATCCTCCGACGTGATCTGATTTAACAAAATAAATCTACGACAGAAATTCCAATTTTCAAGTCATTGTATCGTTGACGCGATTCTATATACCTGTGGCGCCATCTTTTAGTGACATGCGCTTTCTTTGCACCCGTAGTGTTTGAAAAATATTATTTACGATTTTATTACAGCGCATTGTTTTTGTCCCAATTTTCTATAAATATGATAATAAATGTATAATAAACTATCTGTGTATACAACCAATAAATCATCACCGATGGATACGACCGAAATTGCACGTCCAAGCTAGTGTATATGTCACAGTCAAACTACGAAGCTCCGATGCTCCTAGATTTGACCACTCAATCCCTAGTTCTGACATAAAGTCTTAATCAAAACCCATATAAATCACGTTTTTCGGCCTAAACAGCTTTCGTCAAAACCTAGGAGAAGCCAATTTGGTTAGGCAAATATTCAACCGATTAGGCCTCCGGCTCAAGCCTAGTTTTCGATCCCTCGGTAGGGAGCCCTTGAGTGTGATTCTTGCGCGATACGGGGACACACAAATATACATCAGTGCTACAACACTACACGATCACGCTTACACGCTTACACATGAAAGTGGAAGGGTTTACATTTTTTTCCCTTATCGAACTGGAAAACTCTCAATTTTCCGATAATAACTATATGGAGGAGTTGTTGAGGCGTGTATGCTTGGTACACATATACGTTTCAACAACTCATACATATATGAATAGTTAGCTAGGTTAGCTAGATAAGTCGCGATTTTGCATGCAACAGGTAACAGCCAAGCCGAGGTGTGCCGTGCACCCTTGAGCTGGTTGCCAAAATAAGATCGGCTGAGTGCCTTAAGCGCTCGCCTTAATGGTTCGGTGAAGCTGTTAAGACCTTGCTGGGTCAATAGCGTAGTCATTTCGAAAAAAAAATAAAGTCAGGCAAATATTAAGCTGTGTGCTAGCTTCGGGCCTGATATATTCCAGTGCGCTTTTTTTTATTTTAAATTTCCCGCTACGGCAAAGATATTTAGTACGTGTACCATATGAGTCTATAAGTCTATGGTCACAATAATATATTTCATTGTATTCAAATTATATATAGTTTTTACATTATTATATATTTGATATTATTTTCATAAAAATTATAGCCAATTTAAAATATATTTCGTTTTTTTTTCTTATGCTCGATAAAATATTGTATATTTTCTTACAATAAGTTTTATATTAAGTAAGTAGAGAGAATAATAGTAAAGTTGATTGCCTAAAAACTATTGCTATCATATTCATTATTCTAAATTATTCAATATTTATTTTGATATATTCATATTGTAATAGTTTAATGTCTATTTAGTTCAGTATTTAATGTTAAATATTTTTTCTAACCTAAAAGTATAAATACAATAGCTAGGTTGGACATTTCGTGGTTTAGTACAAAAAATAGTTGCTAAAAATTAAATAATAATGTAATAATACATTTTGCATAATAATTGGAATTTCACATTACATCATTTATAATTATTCAAATCTTGTAATAAATCCAGTATCTTTTTAAACCTTATACTGCCAAACTGTTTGCTGACCTCTACAGCATAAGGTCTATTTTCGTTTGAATGGCGCTTAAATCTTTATGGTTTGTTGATTGAAGAAGGCGTTACTTTGCGGAAATCCATAATTAAATATTATAGTGGACGCTACTTTGCACTTCCGCTAGGAATTGATTGACCACCATAGTTAGACGTAGTGGTGGTCAATCTTTATGGTTTTTCACTACTCGATTTTGTATTTTCTATTTTAAATATTTTTTAAATATTTTTTTTTTTAAATATTTTTTTTTTAATTGGGGTTTTAACAATCAAACTTCAATTAGTTGCTCAGAATGCTTTAGTTTGTTAGATTATGTGTACTAAAGCGACATTTCTATTTTTTTTTTATATTTTTGTAATTAACACAAAAATAATACAAATATATAAAGTCGATATTTTTTTTACGAACTGACTACGCTATTAGGTTTGCAAGGCCTTTACAACTTCACCGGACTACAAAAAGTCGAAGTGTCTGTTGGTAATTTCAAGATAACAGCTTTATAGTAAACTAACTGTGCCCGCGACTCCGTTCGTGTGGAACTAGGGATGATCGATGTTCATCGATGTTTACCTGAATAAAATCAATTTTAGGTGAATAAAATATCGAAATGTCAATATATATATAATACCTTTAAACGAGCAATTCTTGTATATTTCTATATTTGTATATATTCAGGATCTCGGAATCGGCGTCATCAATTTCCGTAAAACTTAGTATGTAGGTAGTTTCGGGGACGATAAATCGATCTAGCTAGATTTTATTCATAGAAAACTTTTTAAAATGATTTTTCACGCAATTAAGAAATATATCCAGAATATAAAGGTAAATTTCGCTGGCGCTGTCAAAACAAAAATAGCTCAGATGGAAATCGGTTGCTTCAACAATCCATGTAACCCATGTTCGAATCCGTGTGACAGCAGAAGAGATACATATATTTTTTTTATTGAAAAATATTAATTCTATAACGTATACTTGACAATTTATTTTAATTTAAAAATGTTTTTAAAGAACCGGGCTAGGCTCGGTCGCCCAGGTACTATTCTTTAAACTAGATACCTATCCAATCTATCTATACATAATCTACTAACCTCTGCCCGTGCAGGATATTAAAGTCACCTGATACTGGATATGCACAGGCTGATCCCGAAACGCGACGCGCAAAAGCGAGTCACTATGACGGGCTTTTTCGCCATGTACATGGTGGTTGCGACCCAATCGGGCTGTAAAACCCTACCACCCCGCTATCGCCATTGCCTCGTTCGTTGATCAGCAGGGTGCACCACGTGCAGGTGAGGTTGGCTTGCGTATCTCAAGTCTTAAGATGTTACTCGACACCCCTTACACCCCATAATATGTATGTATATTCCCAATATAGTATTGTATATCCTCTTTGTGGGACTCAAAGTTCAGTATCTAGTAGGGATAATCGATATAAGAAAAACATTGATGTTGGCATCGATGTTAACATCAATTTAAAAGCATCGATGTACGATGTATTTTTTTTTGTCATAGGAGGCAAACGAACAGATGGGTCACCTGATGTTAAGTGATCACCACCGTCCATAGACACTTGCAACACCAAGGGAGTCGCAAGTGCGTTGCCAGACTGTGTTTCGGAGGAGGGTGGGGGGCAAGAAGGGAAGGAGGAAGGGGAAGGTAGGTGGGTCTCCGGCTCTCACTGACCGAACGAAACGCAACAATGCAAGCACTGTTAATTCACGTCGGTTTTCTGTGAGAGGGTGGTGCTTCCCCGGACGAGCCAACCCATTAGTGCTGAAAACAATAATAGCTTCAGCTTGGCTCTACCACGCTCTCTATACACGCTTTTGTTCAACTCTCATCTTTTCCCCACGTAATAAAAAAAAGCATTCTAATGGTGAACGAATTATCGAAATCCGTCCAGTAGTTCGAGTTTATTCATAACAAACATACAAAAATACTAAGTTTCCTCTTTATAATATTAGTTTAGAAAAATAATTTAAATCTTATGTCTTTACCGATAGGGTTGCAAATGTTTTTGAGTATTTGGGTAATAGTGCGAAGTTTGTATTTAATCACTACGAATATCGCCATAACTAAATAACGTTTAGGGTGCGCCTATAGATGTTTTACGTCAAAAATTAAATTATAAATATGTCGCTTTATTATACATAGCTGACCCGTGCAACTTCGTCTGCACCAAATTGGTTATCACTGGTTTCAATGGTATTTTTAAACGCAAAAAATTGAAAACTGTGAAAACTACCGTTTCCAATTGTGAATCCAAACTATCCACGGAAACATATACCCAGATTACGTGTGATTTTTTTAATAGGCCTAGTACCCGTTCGTAGCATCATCTACCACTCCGTTGTTTATATTCCGGTGAAGCTGTTAAGACCTTGCTCGGTCAATAGCGTAGTCATTTCGAGAAAAAAAATCATCTCCCAGGATCAATTAAGATAAAAACTAACCTACATAAAACTAAATAAACATACTAACATAAACATGAACAAACTACCACTTACTTTGTCATAACTATCTTCAACTTGTATTAAAACCTTTTTATACCCCATTGTATTAAAGAAAAATATATGAACACCGTATGGAAGCGTCAAACATCGCGCCGAAACGTCAACTGTCACATGCTTGAAACTATTGTCTAAGAGTTATAAACTAATTCGAAAACGTATTTTAAATATAGTTTTATAAATAATCTCTGTACCACTAACAATATAGTACCTATCACCTTTTTGGTAATTTATCCATGTTGATATGTTTCTACTGTAGATTATTCTACGTTGTTACACTAAATATTTGGCATTAAATTTATATCGTGTTTTTTTTTTCACTAACTTTGAAACGTTATTAAAATGGAATTGTTATTGAAAGACATATTTGGTATTGACAATAATGTGCTTGATGCTATTTTTTGGAAACAAAAATTCAAGTAATCTTAACCCATGTTAGAATAGCAGAAACTTTATTATTATTATATTTAGATATTAATAAGTACAAATTTCATCTTTCACACTAATTCAGTTATTAACTCAATATTTGAAACGATTTATTGCTATAAAAATAATAAGTGTATAGAATATAGCTATAGGTTTAGTTTAGTGCAGTACTGGCTGGACGATAAAGATAGCGATAAGTGTAGCAGCGTATGTTATCGATGCATTTTTTTTTTTCGAAATGTATACACTGTTGACCTGGAAAGGTCTTTACAGCTTCACCGAACTATTGAGGCGAGCGCTGAAGGCACTCAACCGACTTGGGATGTTTGGGCGACCAACTCAAAGGTGCACGGCACACCTCGGCTTGGGCTGTCGCCTATTTTGTGCAAAAATCACGACCTATCTGTGCTAACCTAAGCTAATCTATCTAGATATACGCATATAAGTTATTGAAACATGCATGTTTACCAAGCATGCGTGCCTCAACAACTCCTATATGTATTTTGTGTTGGAAAAATTTCTCTAAACTATATAGGATAGGCTCGGATAGGGAACAATAAGGATAGAACTATTTGTTGTGTGTTTATTTCTCTGAAAAAGAAAAACAGCATGTAAGCGTGTAGGCGTGCACGTGTGTATGGATGATGTGTGTGATGTAAAGTTTTGTGTCACTGTATCACGTGAGCAGCGTACTCAAGGGCTCCCCGCCGAGGGAACGGACCTAGGCTTGAGCCGTTGCCGAGCGGGGCCTAATCTGGTGTGCGGGAGCGAAATTTACCCCCAGACCACGGTGGCGTGATATGTGTTTATGCGGGCGTGGACGTGAACACGCTTTGTTTGAAGAGACAGGCTGCTACTGATCTTTCGCTGACGTGATTGAATCAGGAGGGTCGGTAAGAATGTGTCGCGGTCGTATTCTATACTGCGCAGCGTTGGGTACGGGTTCATAGTTCGTGGCGGATACCACTAAAAGGCTGAGTGGATTCGTGGTTTTTTCGAAATAACTACGTGTGAGTGATTTTATATACGCCCAGACAGAAGGCATCTCCAGGTACCTGTGGAGATCCTTATTCCGGACGTACCATAGGGCACTGGTGATTTTACGTAGAGCTCGGTTCTGGAGAACCTGCAACTTTTGAATACGATTTTGCGCATGTGCAAAGACCGAACAACTGTACGTCATAATCGGACGGATGCAAGTTTTATATAAAGTGAGTTTATGTCTGGGGGACATTTTACTCTTATGACAAAGCAAATGATAGAGACGACCCAAGACCATAGCGGCTTTGTTTCACACTCTATCTGTGTGTGAATCGAAATTTAAGTGTTTATCTAAAGTGACGCCGAGATATTTCACCTCGCCGGCCCAAGCTATATCGGTTTCGTATAGCCTGATGGTCGACGACGCATATATTTAAAATGGCGTCAATCCCAGGTCACACGTACATACCTTTACGTTTATCGTTGTTGTTATTGGTATATGGTGAAATCTTAATATCAATAATGTTTAATAAAATGAAATTTATTCTTTGCTATGGAAAAAAAAAATTGGTTTAAAATTAATTATTTTTATTTGTAAAATATATCAGCGGGTATATATATATGATTGTTTATAAATAAATGTGCCTGACTGTGATAAATTCATGCTTTTAATTGCGTTTAAAAGTTTCCGAAAAAAAAATGTTCCTAAACCTATTCATACATCAAAATTAATTAAATCAAAACGCACATTAAAAATACAACGGTTACCGGCTACCAAGTGTCCTTTCGGGCTAATACCACCCTCTCACAGAAAATCGACGTGAAATAACAGCGCTTGCATTGTAGTGTTTCGTTTGGTCAGTGAGAGCGCCGGAGGCCCACTTCTCTTCTCCTTTTCTCCTTTGCCTTCCCTTTCCCTTCCCGATATACAGGTTGGCAACGCACTTGCGATACCCCTGGTGTTGCTAGTGTCTATAGAGGTGGTGGTCACTTAAAATGACGTGACCCACCTGTTCGTTTGCCTCCTATGATACAAAAAAATATATATTGATATATTAAAGAACCAGGTATTCTAAAATTCTTGTTCTTTCTACGTTGCCGGCTCTTTTACTAAGGTGTCGCAAAAAAGTCTAGTTACGTTAACTTTTTATTTTTCGTTATCCTGGAGAACCCCTTGCGTTTTATGGGACGAAAAGTATCCTGGATGTAGCCTTGTAGTATCAGTTATTACTGTGTTAAGTTTCGGTAAAATTGGTTTAGTACTTTCGGAAGTAATACGGGCTTAGATTCTAGGCTTTAATCCTTTATCCTGGAGAACCCTTTGCGTTTTATGGGATAAAAAGTATATTTGATGTAATCTCGTAGTATTAGTTATCACTATGTCAAGTTTCGTCAAGATTGGTTCAGTAGTTTCAGAGTGATGCGTGTGCATAGGGACAGACAGACAGACAGACAGACAGACAGACAGACAGAAAGACAGACAGAGAGACAAAAATTGTAAAAAGATTATTTTTGACTTCTATATCGATAACTTAGTCTATCCTGATTAAAATTTTCAAAAAATATTTAATGTACAGATTTCGACTTGTTACAGTTTTATTATAGTATAGATAATCTAACAAACTAAGGCCCTCTCATAGCTAATTCAAGTTTGACTGTTAAAACCCCAGTTCATGAAATTATATTTTAACGTTTGCCTAACATAAAGTAAACAAATTAAGTAAAACATATGAATATGTGTGCTACCTAGAGATGCATTGGAAGTCGGTGCTTTTGTACCTATGTAGATGATATGATTTTCGATTGGCATCGACTTCCAATACATCTCTAGGTAGCACACATATCCATATGTTTTATTTAATTTGTTTAATTTGATAAACTATTTATTTTCCGGTTTTTAGTGCCTTTTTTTTATGCCTCTGATTAAAATTGAAGTCGGTTAATTCTTTTTTTTGAATATTACTTTATTTTTACATTTTTAGTGTACATTAATATATTTTACTAAAACATGCGGGTCACCTGATGGTAAGTGATCACCGTCGCCCATGTACACCTGCGACACGAGAGGAATAACAGATGTGTTGCTGGCCCTTAAGAAAGGAGTAGGCTTGTTTCTTGAAAGTTGTGTTACTTTGTCACGGATCCCATAATCAGAACCTAACCAAACTCTCATCAAACTACCCTTGAAGAACATCCTATACAATAAAAAATGAATCATCGAAATCGGTTGGCATGATATTGAGTTATTCGTCTATTTGTCGTATACACACTTAATACAAATTTAACACTTATATGGTTTTGCACTGTATGCCGTTGACAGAACTGGACCAAAAATGGGACCACACGGGAAGCACTAGCTTTCAAATAAAAAAAAATGATCAAAATCGGTTCAACCAGTCCAAAGTTATGAGGTAACAAACGTAAAAAAAAAAGACATAGAGTCGAATTGATAAACTCCTCCTTTTTTTAAGTCGGTTAAAAATTGGCCTCCCTAGGTTTTGACGGCCTTTAGGCCTTTAGGACGAAAAACGTGATTTATCTGGGTTTTCATTGAGACTTAAGTCAGAACTAAGGATTGAGTAGTTATTTTAGGAACACCGAAGTTTTGAGGTTTGATTGTAACACATACATAGTGCTTGGACGGGCAGTTTCGGTCGTATCCAGCTGTGATAACTCATGGGTTGTATAAAGAGAGAGTTTATAATCATATAAGTCGGAATCAGTTTCTTAACTCGGTTCGCACAAAATTAGAATCAAGTATTATACAGGAAAAATAAAACAAAAACATACAAACTAAACACACACACATGTACACACACGCACACAGACACACACACATACGTCCATGTGCACGCGCAAAATTAATTATTATACAATATTGTAAATAAACTTGTACACGTAATCGCTCATTATACGAAATGTAAACCGCATTACTTCATAATTGGCACAATGTAATAAATAGTATTCCTATATTTTTAATATACCATAATTGTGCTGTGAAGTTCTTATAAAAAAATAAATATTTATAAAAAATAGGGACAAAAACAAGGCGCTGTAATAAAACCGTAAATAATATTTTTCAAACACTACTGGTGCAAAGAAAGCGCATGTCACTAAAAGATGGCGCCACAGGTATATAGAATCGCGTCAACGATACAATGACTTGAAAATGCGAATTTCTGTCGTAGATAAACTAAGTGCTTCCTCGTGCAATATTCATTAATCCTTAACAACATCGGTGCATTACCGATGTTTATTTTTGGGAAGAAGTTCGCTAGCGTAACAATTGTTGCGTTGGTCGCGACTTCTTTATGAATCTTTATTATTGACTTACAGTTCTCCATTACGATGTTATCGAAATCAATACATTGACGTGTCATGTTATCGGCATCAAAATAACGATGATTTTAGCTAAACATCGATATTGAAAAAATATCGATATCTAGCTGACAACATCGATAGTTTGATGTCGATAACATGACACATCGATGTTTATCAACCATCGATACTTATGAACTGATGTTGATATCAATGTCAACATCGATGTTTTTATAATGTCGATTATCCCTAGATGTGATATATTATATAGATATAAGTGGACACCCCTGAATAGGGATGATCGATATTAGAAAAACATCGATGTTGACATCGATTCAATAGTATCAATGTATGTAATAAACATGGATGTTTTTGCCATTCCATAGATAGCGATGAAAAAAAAAGGTCATCCAAAGAAATAACTATTCGTACGGGTTAGAAATTTGAAATGATCTAGTCTCTAGCTAGTACATGCAACATTAGATGACCTTAAAGAATACATTTTTTTTTTCTCGAACTGACTACACTATTGATCTAGCAAGGTCTTAACAGCTTCACTGGACTACTAAGGGGAGCGCTTAAGGCACTCAGCCGATTTTATTCTGGCAACCAGCTCAAGGGTGCACGGCACACCTCGGCTTGGCTGTTGCCTGTTGCATGCAAAATCGCGACCTATCTTAGCTACCTATTCATATATGTATGAGTTGTTGAAACGTATATGTGTACCAAGCTTACACGCCTCAACAACTCCTCCATACATTTATTATCGGAAATTTGGAGTTTTTAGTTCGATAAGGAAAAAAAAACCCCTCCACTTTTATGTATAAGCGTGCACGTGTGTGGGGTGATAGAGTAGTGTTCTAAATTTTTGTGTCACTGTATCGCGCAAAGAATATATTCATAATGTCGATGTTATCGAAAACAAATCACCGATGTGTCGATCTATCGACATCAAATCATCGATGTTTCTCAACATCAATGAATATCGATTATTCGTACCACTGACCCGAATACGGGAGAAAAGATAATTCTTAGAAAGCTACAGCACAACAATTGCTATGCTGTGAAACCTCCTTACAAAAAAATGGACACATTCCATAAATGTGTCACTAACCGATCGAATTAAACGATAGTTCATATCTGAATGCTATACATTTTAAAGCTCAAAAACTGTTACTGCGATCTAAAAGTATAGTGGCGCCATCTTTTAACGACAAACTCATTCTTTGAATCCTCTATCTATACTAACTAGTGGGCGCCTTTTTTTCGGTCTAATTACGCTATTGACCTAGCAAGGTCATAACAGCTGCACCGGACTACAAAGTGGGCGCCCAGTGGTCGACATTCGACCATAGTTCTAGATTGTATAAAAGGTTGAACTTTATTTCATAGGTTCATAAATGTACTAAAGGTAAATTGTTTATCGATTAATTATTAATGTGTATATATTAATATATACACTTATATATAAATTCAATTCATAATTGGACTTGCATATTATGTTATTATAAAATTAACGTACAGTTTGACCAATTGATTTCAAATGGTTTATAAGGTATGCAACGTCATTCATTCAACTTATTTCGAGTTTTCATTTCTTTCGTCGTATATATGTTTATGAAAATCGATTTAAACCGCATAATTAATATAATCGATTCATTAAAAATCGATCATAAGAAAATAATAATCGATTTAGATAAAAACCGATTATTTTTTAACATCCCTAGTTACCAACTGTGACAGTGGTGAGGTCTTCTCAGTATATTCAAACCAAAATCAAAAATACTTTATTCAGTTTAGGCCCTCATAAGGCATTTATGAACGACAAAAACTACCACCGGTTCCTAAACAACCCAGTCATCGAGAAGAACCGGCAAGAAACTCGATCTGGTTTATCTTTTTAATATATATAATATTTAGACTATATTACATACATGACAGAAACTTTTAATGGAAAAGAAATTTAATGGATGCACAGAGATGAGTCAATTCCAGACATCACTATCGTTCACATACTGATCCACTCTATAATAGCCTTTTGAGACCAAAACCCGCTTGACATGGCGCTTAAATTCACAATCAGTCAAATCGGTAATATCCTTTGGAATTTTGTTATAGAACCGTACACTATTTCCCAAAAAACTATTACTCGTTTTACTAAGTCTAAAACATGGGATAACCAGTTTGTCACGGTTCCTAGTATTTAGACTATGCCGGCCTTTTACAAAATCCAGTTTATCAAGGTTCTTTCGGACATACATTAAATTAACAAGAATGTATTGGGAAGGCAGAGTTAAGATACCGAATTCCTTGAACTTAGTCTTTAAGGATTCACGAGGTCCCATATTGTAAATTGCTCTAACTGCTCGTTTTTGTAATAAAAATATGGTGTCTACCTCAGCTGCTGTCCCCCACAATAGAATGCCATAAGACATTAAGCTATGGAAGTAGGCGAAGTAGACTAACCTAGCAGTGGCAATATCAGTTAGCTGGCGAATTTTACGTACTGCAAATGCAGCAGAACTTAATTTGCTTGCCAATTGTTTAATTCGAGGACCCCATTGTAGTTTTAAATCCAGTGTGATACCCAAGCATACAGTATTATCAACTAACACTACAAATTTCCCCTCAATCCTTATGCTGCTATCAACTCGTGAAACATTAGGCAAAACAAATTTTATACATTTTGTTTTGCCTGTATTTAGCACTAAGTTATTTAATGCAAACTGTGGGGGCTAATCCTGCCCCGGTAATATTTCGGAGATAAAATTAAACACACAGTTCGTTACGCGAGGTATTTAATGTGCGACTGACAAGTGCAATGTCATACAATGACAAAAAAAAGAAGGGACGCGTATATCAATTACGTAAGTGGTAACTGCCGTGCTATTTTATTTGCGCAGGCGTTATTTTGTCTTGAACATGCCCCCGGGCGTTGAAAGCACGGCTTTCAACACAAATCTTCAATTTCCGGAAGGGGACAAAGCTTACTGAATGATCTGCGAATTACGCCACTCGTAGTTTTAATATCGGCCACTCTTGTAACACCATCCGTACCAGGATATACTGCGATGATTCTACCCAACTTCCACTTCAACGGCGGTAGATTATCTTCTTTCAGAAGTACCAGTGCATTCAGTTTTAAAGCACCTTTACTGGTCCGCCATTTTGATCGAAATTGAAGCTCCGATACATATTCTTTGTTCCATCTCGCCCAGAAGTGCTGGCGTAATTTTTCGATGCGATGGAATCTAGTTAGAGAACTAGTGGAATGTTGTTGGTAATCCGGTGTCGGCAAGGATGTGAGTGGACGTCCAATTAAAAAATGTCCGGGAGTTAAAGGCGTCATATCATCAGGATTTGACGATAGTGGAGTCAAGGGCCGAGAGTTGAGTATAGCTTCGATTTGCACCAAAGTGGTATTGAGTTCCTCATATGTTAAATGACAATTGCCCAGCACTCTGACTAAATGATGTTTGGTCGACTTCACACCAGCCTCAGCAAGCCCAGCAAAATGAGGTGAATACGCGGGGATAAAATTAAAGTTAATTCCTTCATTAGCCACCTCTTCAGATAATGAATCACAATTAGTTTTAAGAAATTTAGAAATATCATTATATGCACCAACGAAAGAGGTACCGTTATCTGAATAAATATTAAGAGGTTTTCCTCTGCGTGACATAAATCTACGTAATGCTAACATAAAAGTATTACTTGTTAAATCACCCACTAATTCAAGATGGATGGATCTTGTAGTAAAGCAAACAAATACAGCTATATATACTTTAACTAATTTGCAACCACGGCCTCTACGTGAAGCAGACAATATAGGGCCGGCATAATCGAGTCCTACATTCTCAAACGGAAAACCTGCTAGAAGGCGCTGCTGTGGTAAGTTGCCCATTATAGGAGCAACAGTCTTTCCTTTCATTCGACAGCATAATATACACTGCCGAAAACATAACCTAGCTAAATTCCGACCTTTAATAGGCCAATATTTTTCTCTAATAGTTGACAATAATAGTTGTGGTCCTGGGTGCAACAACCTTTTATGTTCGTAACTAAATAACAAGTAAGTAAAACGATGAGCGGACTGTAAAAGAATTGGGTGTTTCTTATCATAAGAAAACTCAGATTGCTGAAGACGACCGCCAACGCGTATTATTTTATCGTCATCCAGAAAAATATTAAATTTTAGTAATGCGCTTTTTTTGGGTAATGCTTGTTTATTAATCAAAGCCTTATACTCAGGAAAAGATTCCATTTGAGATGTTCGGATAAGTACATTGAGAGCGTTATTAATCTCTTCACAAAGAAGAGGACCTACAATCAAATGTTTTCTACAACCACTGACAAATCTCAACATGTAGGCTATAGCTCTGTTAAGTCTCAGAAAATTAGAGAATCTCTTAAAGTTGATGAACGAACTTTCGTTCACTTTGTTTTTGTTCATAATTCCGTATAATATGACATCAGACTTAATTTCTGGTAATGTGTCATCATTGACATGTGAATATGAAGTATTAGATGGCCAACTAGACCTATCTTGACGTAGAAAACTAGGACCTGACCACCACTTATCGAGAGTGGATATAGAGTTAATATCAACACCACGAGAAATGTAGTCTGCTGGATTGTCGGCAGTAGGAATATGCCTCCAGTGGCAATTGTTAGTCTTTTCTAAAATTTCGGCTACTCTATTGCGTACAAAAGGCTGTAATTTACTAGGCAACATTCTTAGCCAACCAAGTACAATAGTAGAGTCGGTCCAGAAAGTTGTTCGTACAATCTGCACTCGTAGTGACGAAATAGCCTTTTCATAGATTCGAGTTCCAATTAAGGCGCCGCAAAGTTCAAGCCTAGGTATAGTTGTGGGTTTCAGTGGCGCAACTCTACTCTTGGCTAGTAGTAATCGCACTAGAACTTCATTATTTTCACTGACACTGCGTACATACAGACATGCACCATATGCACGCTCTGAAGCGTCTGTAAATATGTGTAATTCTACGTGTTTGTAGTAATTACAAACAATACGACGTGGTATCCTAATATAATTTAATTTAGGCAAATTTGTGATTAACTCACTCCATATTTTTTTAATTTCTGGTGATAACTCTTCATCCCACGATTATGTAGCCATAATCTTTGTAATAATATCTTCATAACAATTATACATGGTGCCAACAAACCTAACGGGTCAAAGATTTGCGCAATGATGGAAAGCATGCCACGCTCCGTGTTTCCATATGCAATTGACTCGCAGATAGGAAAGCAAAGTTGATCAGATTGTGGCAACCAACCAAGACCTAAAGTCTTACTTGATTCTAGTGATCCAATGTTTAAATCAAATGAAGAATGTAGTGGAGTATCCAATCCTTCAAGTAATTGAGCTTCGTTTGATTTCCACTTTCTCAAATACAGTTGACCTGAAGCTAATGTCGAAATCAGGCCATCACGTAAGTTGATAACTTCATTTAGGTCATCGCCACCTGATAACCAATCATCAACATAAAAATCGTGAATAATGGCCTCAGAAACTTTATTATTTGTACAATCCAAACCTAACTGTTTTAAACAACGAGTTGCTAAATATGGAGCACTCGCTGTTCCATATGTGACTGTGTTGAGTTGATAAGCTTGGAACGGAGATAAAGGATTATCACGCCAAATAATTTGTTGCAGATATCTGTCATCTGTATGAACAGTTATCTGCCGATACATTTTTTCTACGTCAGCGGACAGCACGTATCTATGTTGCCGGAAACGTAGTATTGAAAGCAAATCATCTTGCACTACCGGTCCAACCATTTGTATGTTATTAAAGGAAACACCAGAAGTGGTTGGGCTACTGGCATTAAAAACCACTCTTAATTTAGTAGTGGAGTTGCTTTCACGTAAAACTCCGTGATGTGGTATGTAATGCGCATTCGGCATCAAATCAACAATATGACATTTTGTCATATGACCTAGCGTCAGATACTCGGACATAAAGTCTTTGTACATCTCACAGAGTTGAGGTTTAGCTTTAAGCCTCCTTTCTAACGAAAATAAGCATTGCTTTGCTCGAGACAAAGAATCACCTAATACATCAGGTGAATGCTTGAGAGGAATCCGAACACAAAAGCGACCGTCTGCCAGCCGTGTTGTATTCTTTACAAAATGTTCCTCACACAACTTTTCTTCTGGAGAGTACTGAAAATTTAAGTTAACTTCTTCGAGTTGCCAGAATCTTGCAAGGTGATTTTGAATATTATCATACACATCATAAATATCATCGGAGACAATGTTATTAAAATTACACTTAATTTGAGATGATTTGGATACATAACCGCCTTTAATGGGGCCTGATACGAGCCATCCTAGTTTCGTATCACACAGTATCGGTAATCCATCTCCCAATTTAAGTACTTGCGATCCTAAAATATCCCAAAAGATATCAGCACCGATAAGAATGTCGACAGGAGCCGGTGCGTGAAAATTTGGATCTGCAAGACAAATACTACTCGGTATGTTTATACGCGAAATATCTATCTGTCTACTCGGAATATATTCAGTAATTGACGACAGAACAAAGCAATTAATGTTTGTGAAAAAAGTACCATCTAATGATTTAATTGTTAACGGACACATTTTGTTAATACGTGAAGTAATATTATTAACACCCAGAACGGAATTTGTAACTTGCCTAGCTGATAATCTTAATTGTCTAAACAGTTTCTCACTCATGAGGCACGATGTGCTACCACTATCTAGTATAGCGCGCGCGATATGTGGTTTGTTATCCCTATCAAAAACTTTAATTAACGCCGTTGACAACAATACTTCTCCCTGATGCGTATCAAGGTCAATGCACTTAGCGACAACACTCGCAGAAAGTGATAAGGTCGCGCTCGAAGAGAGCGACTGCGTTTACTGCTGCCCTGTGCTCTGAGGATTTTTATAATCATCTATGTTTAAGGAAGTAACTTCAGTTAACGGCTTAGGTTTATATTCCGCTATATGCACAAGTGTGTTATGTTTACGATGACATATCTTACACCCTGGTTTCTTACACTGATTAGCATAATGTCCACGAGCAAAACAATTAAAACACACTTTAAAATCGGGAAGTAACTTTAATCGCGAGTCATTAGTAAGCGCCAGAAATTGTGAGCAACTACTCAATTTATGCTCATCATTACATTTAGGACAACGCTTGTTGTTGGGAATATTTTTATTATGATAGTCGCGAACAGTCACCATAGTTTTTACTTTAGGATTAACCTTAACAGAAGTATTCGAATACGAGACTCTGGAAGCTAACGAATCTAGTTCGATAGTCTCAAGCAAATCAGCTCGATTCTTAATAAACGTAAGAAAAACGGAAAATGTAATTTTTTGCTCACGACTTATTTGACCTTTATACTCTTCCCATTCCCGGTAGGTTTTACCGTCTAATTTATGTGCTATAATGTGAATGAGGAGAGTATCCCAACAATCAATAGGTTCACCTAATAATTCCAACGATCTAAGGTTTTTGTTGGTTTTAGATATTAGATTTTTTAAGCTAGTAGAAGACTCCTTCGTTACCTTTTCTAAATTAAATAACGCGGTTACATGGTTTTGCGTCAACAATCTCTTATTATCGTAACGGTCAACTAATAAATCCCACGACACAGTAGTTAGCAGCCGAACACTCAATCGACTGAATGATTTCCGCAGCAGAACCTTCTAGTGAAGCGCGTAAATAATGAAATTTATTAATACTGTCGATCTCATCATTATTATGAATTAAACTGCAAAACGTGTCTCGAAACTCCATCCAGTTGTCGTACGAACCACTAAATTTACTTAAATTAATAGTCGGTAGTTGAACAACATTACGACTAGAACGTCGAGGAGCTACATCATTTTCTACGCGTTCTAATTTTCGAAAATCGTCGATTAATTTTTTGGCTCGAGCCATTGCTTTATAATATATAGATTCAAAACTATTTCTTTCAGATAACTGTACGTCCATGTTTTCGTCACTACATTCTAACGATAATTGCACCTCATCAAAATGGTCATACAATACTTCCATTTTATTGATCCGCATTTGTAATTCATTTGCTTCAGAGGGATTGATGGGAGATGTATCGATAGAATTCAGATAATTAATAAACGCAGTTAACCGGCCTTTGCAACTGGCTCGTCGCTTGATTAGCTTTTCATCTGACATTTTGGTGAGCTGGTGTGAAGCCTTCCTGGAATGTATACAATTTCCTTTTTTTACAAATATATTTACTTAAAGTGACAACCCTACGTATAAACCCTAAATGATTATACAATTACTAATATTGTAACCGTTTTGATGTAATATTACAATAATAAATTTTGAAACTACAAATAACGAACTCCGATAGGTAAGTATTAACGTTAACAAATAAACCACTACTTATCATATAACTACAATAACTGTATTATTGAATATTCACAAACAAAGAAAAACAAAACAATATAATACCATGTATTATCTACCAAATGCTAATTGAGTGATTACGTGACTAAACCAGTATACAATAGCTACTACCGACTAACTCAACAATAAAATTATTATTTAATAAGTGTAGATTTCACTGCACTTTATCGGGTTAAATAGCTAAAGAGATTACTTAAAACTGAATTTATGACAATAATTAGTCGTAATCATTAATATATAACACTTTTTAAATAATGTAATAGTAATACATGACACATACCTCGTATAAGTTACCGTTAAGTATCTCACTATACTACCTGAATAAGAGTGTTGGGTTAAAATTAACAATGACGAATTGTTATAATGAAAGTTCAATGCAAATTCTTCAATTTCAATCCACTTCACAATAATATCTTCAACTCAACACGGATTCGTCCTTGCGGCGACCGTTGCGGACGCGGATGAACTTTCTAATTTCACCTTTTCACTCCAAATCCATATAATTATAGCTGATTCAATGAATCTTCTCAAATCCTGATCGAAGTGACCATATGTGGGGGCTAATCCTGCCCCGGTAATATTTCGGAGATAAAATTAAACACACAGTTCATTACGCGAGGTATTTAATGTGCGACTGACAAGTGCAATGTCATACAATGACAAAAAAAAGAAGGGACGCGTATATCAATTACGTAAGTGGTAACTGCCGTGCTATTTTATTTGCGCAGGCGTTATTTTGTCTTGAACACAAACCAATGAGAAATTTCATTTAGAGTATTATTTAGATGCCTAACCTTTGAATCTGTCCTTTTCATTTTAAATATAATTGAAGTATCGTCTGCAAAAAGCACCATGTCAGCACAGTTATTGACCATTAGCGGCAGATCATTTATGTAAATTAAGAACAAGAACGGCCCTAGTATAGAGCCCTGAGGGACGCCAATTCGCACAAAGGATCCTGCAAAGGTTACCCCTTGTATGCTTACTTTCTGACAACGATCTTTTAAATAAGAGACTAGAAGGTCGAGAGAAGTTCCACAAATACCATAATGTTTTAATTTTAGAATAAGTGTACTATGGTCAACGCAATCAAAGGCCTTAGACAGATCGCAGAACACACCAACTGCATCATGCGAATCCTCCCAGGCACTCAATATATAGCTTATGAGCGTTGTCCCAGCGTCAGTAGTAGATTTCGATTTCGTAAAACCAAACTGTCGGCCATCCAGAAACTTATGCACATTGAAATAGTCCACTAATTGGTTGAGCATAATCTTTTCAAAAACTTTACTTAATGACGGAAGTACAGAAATAGGTCTATAATTCCCAAGACTGCTTCTGCAGCCTGATTTAAACAAAGGAACTACTTTGCTTATCTTCATTAAATTGGGGAAAGTTCCCTTTGCTATACACTGGTTAAATATGTTAGCCAATTGAGGTGAAATAGTAACGATTAAAGACTGTACTACTGTTACCGATATACCCCATATGTCTTCGGTGTGTTTTAAATTTAATTGCTTGAAAGTCCTTATTATTTCACCTGCACTAATAGATAAGAATTTGAATTTTGAATCTATAGGTGCACTCATACTTTTTAAAAGAGCTGCGGCACCCTGCTCTGATGATGTTATATCCTTTATTACTTGTAAAGGTATATTAGTGA
Organism: Antheraea mylitta; assembly: GCA_014332785.1. Classification (NCBI taxonomy): domain Eukaryota; kingdom Metazoa; phylum Arthropoda; class Insecta; order Lepidoptera; family Saturniidae; genus Antheraea; species Antheraea mylitta. Next base: position 43,567 of record JACEII010000337.1, on the reverse strand, counting down.
AATAGTCTTGGAAAACAGATACCACCTCTGTACTTTTTGAAATATGTACTCCGTCCACATTAAGATTAAGTGAATTATCATTTATTTTATTTTTACCTAGTTCTTTATTTATGATATGCCAAACAGTCTTGGTCTTATTTCTTGATTTGTGAACTTTATTACCTTTGCTTTGCTTTGGCAGCAATACTAACATTGTAGTCCGGTGAAGCTGTGAAGACCTTGCCAGGTCAATAGCGTAGTCAGTTCGAAAAAAAAAAGCAATACTAACACGTTTAAAAGCTTTGGAATGATTTCTAACATAAGCATGAAAGGATTCACTATTTGTTAGTCCTATCTCCTATAATAAAGATCATATAATCGATCTCTACTTTTTTTAATGCCTTTTGTTGCCTATTCACTAAAACTATTTTTCCCCTTTACAAATTTTAAATAAAGCCAAATGTCTCTCTTTATGACATGCCTGTATCATGCTAACCTATTATTTCTCAACTTCTTTGTCACTGGTGATGTTTTCAAACTTTATTTGATACATTTTTATTCTATCACTTCTTTTTTTTCTCGAAATGACTACGCTATTGACCCATCAAGGTCTTAACAGCTTCACCGGACTACATTACCGGACTACGATTTACACCATACATCTTAACAATCGCAGCACTGCTGCGTACAGTTTTTTCTCATCCGTTTCTTTTGTAAGATTTAGCACTCAGATGCATGCAGTATGACTGTGTCTTAAAATAATTTTATACGCCTTCTCCATGAGTTTCAAGGGCCAGCAGACATCGAAATGTTATTCCACTAGTGAAACTAGTAGACTACCACTACTTAAAAAACTTGGTAACTGTTGGACTTAAAAATATTGATACACATAATTATCATATTCAGATAAAACAATAATGATGACGATTATCAATATAATTGAATAAACTTTGTGCAAGTGGTTCTTACAACTGTACTGTAATATTTTAAAACATTTATGGTATAAATTGTACAAATATACTGGATTAAAAACTCTAAATCAATGTTTAGCTGTTTTACATAATTTTTAATAAAGCCGATATGTATCGATATTTTTTCCAATATATCGAGGACAGATATTGATATGTTTGTAAATACCGATATATCGAAAATTCGATAATTTTAAAAATATCAACGGCCCTGACGACAATAATAAAGAAATCCCTCTAGCACAACAATTGCTACGCTAGTCGACTTCTTCCTAAAAATATGTCGGTTTTAACCGACAGTAATCAATTAGTAATGTATAATGTGTCTAACAAACTTGACAAAGTACGGCAGACATTTCATTTTTGAAGTATTTGTATCGTTGACGCGATTCAATAGTACCGTGGCGCCATCTTTTAGTGACATGCGTTTTGTTTGTGCCCGAAAAATATTAATTGTAATTCGATCACAGTTTTTTTCTTTACTTTTTTATATACCTAACTATATATATGCTAAATTATCAAAATAACTTAAAAATAATGATATAAGTAAAAAGGTTATTTATAATATAATAGATAAAAACTGTATCAGTTTTTCAAAAATTAGGTTTACCATCGCCTATAGATGTTTCACATCAAAAAATTGAGCTTACACGGGACGCCTGTTCGATGTGAAACATCGAAATTCTTTTGTATAAGTCATAATTCCTTTTTTCGAATGGTCAAAACCTTTCAATATTAAAATCGTTTTAATTTTGAAATTTACGCCATCTATTAACAGTATTAAGAACTAAAACAAGATATATGAATTATAATCGCGTTATCTCTACTTAGTTCTTTATAGTAATGGCAGATGTCCCTATTATTATAACATCGCGTTGTAATGTTTCGCACAATTGCCACCAAAACAATTCGGTTTAGGCGTGCCTGTAGATGTTTTACACTTTAAAAAATCGGCTAACTTGTCAATATTATAAACGGAAAAGAGTATAGATGTGAATATTATTTACTTTTTCATACAAAAACTATTTAAAGGTTGTTTTTTTATTTATTGGAGCACGACAAAGTGACTGCACTATACCTGGTGGTAAGCATAGTATAATCCAAAAACAGTGGAGACCACCGAGAGACAGATCATTCATCGTCGGTCGCCGCTGTCATACCGGCCATAATGACGAAAGTCAGCTGGTACTAGATATGCACAGGCTGATCCTGAAACGCGACGCGCAAAAGCGAGTCACTATGACGGGCTTTTTCGCCATGTACATGGTGGTTGCGACCCAGTCGGGCTGTAAAACCCAACCACCCCGCTATCGCCATTGCCTCGTTCGTTATTCAGCAGGGTGCACCACGTACAGGTGAGGTTGGCTTGGGTGTCTCAAGTCTTAAGATGTTACAAGATTAAGATTAAGATGTTATTTGGTATATATTTTGTAAATTTGGTGCTGTTTTACGTAATATAGTTAGTTTATTTTGCACTAGCTGACCCGTGCAACTTCGTTTGCACCAAATTGATTATCACGCGAAAAAATTGTTTTTTTTTTTTCTCTCGTAGCACGGCAAAATGCCTGCACTATGTCTGATGGTAAGCACAGTACAATCCAAAAACAACAGCGACCACCGAGTGAAATACTATCCATCGCTGGTCGCCACTATCATGCCGGCCTGCAGAAAGCTGGATATGCACAGGCTGATCCCGAAACGCGACGCGCAGAAGCGAGTCACTATTACGGATTTTTTCGCCATGTACACGGTGGTTGTGACCCAGTCAGGCTGTAAAGCCCTACCACCCCGCAAATAAAACTGATACCCGATTGCAGCCACAACTACCGTTTCCAATTGTGAATCCAAACTATCCACGGATCCACTTAAACATATACCCAGATTGCATGCATTTATTTTTTAAATAAGCCTAGTAGCCCCATCTACCAGGATCAATTAAAATAAAAACTAACCTACATAAAACTGAATAAACATCTCTACCACTTACTTTATCATAACTATCTTCGACTTGTAATAAAACCTTTTTATACTCCATTGTATTAAATAAAAATATATGAACACCGTATCGAAGCGTGAATCATCGCGCCGAAAGCGTCAAATGTCACTTGCTTGAAACTATTGTTTAAGAGTTATAAATTGTTTCGAAAACGTATTCTAAATATATTTATAAATAATCTTTGTACCACTCACAACATAGTTACATCATACCTATCACCTTCAAACCAAGCCAGTTTTATATATCAGGTTCAATCCCTCGGTAGGGATCCTTTGAGTGCGTTTTTTTCGATAATAAATATATGCAGGAGTTGTTGAGGCGTGTATGCTTGGTATACATATACGTTTCAACAACTCATACATATATGAATAGTTAGCTAGGTTAGTTAAGATAGGTCGCGATTTTGCATGCAATAGGCAACAGCCAAGCCGAGGTGTGCCGTGCACCCTTGAGCTGGTTGCAAAAATAAAATCGGCTGAGTGCCTTAAGCGCTCGCCTTAGTAGTCCGGTAACTTATATACGTATATAAGTTATTGAAACATGCATGTGTACCAAGCATGCGTGCCTCAACAACTCC
>JACEII010000337.1:13453-38068 GCA_014332785.1 Antheraea mylitta | reverse complement strand
CTTTCGTCCGTTATTCTGGAGAACTCCTTGCGTTTTATGGGACAAAGAGTATCCTGGATGTAGTCTTCTAATATTAGTTATCACCGTGTCAAATTTCGTTAAAATTGGTTCAGTACTTTCAGAGTAATTCGGGTTTATATTCTAGACTTTAATCCTTTATCCTGGAGAATCCTTTGCGTTTTATGAGACAAAAAGTATATTTGATGTAATCTCGTAATATTAGCTATCACTATGTCAAGTTTCGTCAAGATTGGTTCAGTAGTTTCAGAGTGATGCGTGTGCATAGGGACAGACAGACAGACAGACAGACAGACAGACAGACAGACAGACAGAAAGACAGACAGACAGACAGACAGACAAAAATTGTAAAAAGATTATTTTTGGCTTCTATATCGATAACATAGTCTACCCTGATTAAAATTTTCAAAAAATATTTAATGTACAGATTTCGACTTGTTACAGTTTTATTATAGTATAGATAGATAGATAGATAAGTGAAGTCAATGGAAAATAATACCACGGAGCATGAAATTCTGAGATGTCGCTAAAACTCTCTGGAAGGTTCAAACAAGGTATCCACCATCTTGTATGATTCACAAGATGCTTAATATTGAAATGATTGTACGACGTTTGTAATATATTGACTACGTGAAAATGGCACTAATAATCTGAAAGATTGATTGCTAAAAATAATAAACATCTGCGAGGTTACTTTCAGTTTCTTACTTACCGTGAGAATCCATTAAAAACTGACTTATATATCTATTACTAGCTGACCCGCGCACCTTCGTCTGCGCCAAGTTCGTTATTACCGGTTCCAATTTTATTTTCAGAAGCGAAAGACCTTAAAAAACCTAGACCCTGACTATAGCGATACCTACCGGGTGCAATTGTGAATCCAGACTATCTTATATATCTATTGACAAAAGGTGTATTCACGGTATCCCCTGGGTTGCTCCTCTGGCCCTCACCTAATAATTTTACAGCTTATAGTTTTTATTTCCCATTATCTTTTAACCAACTCCATCAATTAAAATGCTGTGTAAATTTACCTCCATAAAATTTTCAGTTTGATTCAACTATTTGTTTCAATCAAAATTTGTAAGGCATACATGGAATCTGTAAAATTCAACTACACCTTTCTAATAAGGGAGTTTTATAGATACAAGCTATACTAGATAGTTTAGTTTTCCCTGATGAGGCCACTGAAATACACTAAGACAAACACAACACTTACAGCTATTACGTCTAAAATGAACATATATTTACATAATAATTACTGTTATCTATAAATGTTAAAGTTAAATTTTGGTAAACATATACAATTAGGCAAAATATCGACAAAAGAAGAAAATATGCCTTAGTTAAAATTAGACAAACGTACTATACTATTAGGTAAAATATCATACAATACACTAAATTACGGCCATTGAAAAAAATTTGCTCTAGAGTGCCTTCATCAAACCCAAATTCACATATCGAGTTGTCCTTGATTCTGAGATGGCCTGGAGAGCACACCTATACTGATAAATCCTTAGCCTACAGATAGTAGACTCAGCAAACTTGCAACACTCACGAATCCTATAAAGCCATAGCATACCCGGTACGTTATCTTGAATAGAAGCATATGAGATGCCAGTAATTTGGTTATGTACATTCCCGTTTATGTTCCATGGTGCAAGCAGATCAGTCTTATTTAGAGAAATCCTGAACATAGGTTTTATAGTGATCTAAATATCGTCTGTATAGCTTCTTTAGCAAGAATATCAACAGCTTCAGTACCCTAGATCTCATTGTGTTCTGGTATCCATGCCAGAACTACACAAATCCCTTAACAAAATCATTTATTCAAATGAAATTTAATAATTAGGATAACTGGGAACTTTAGAAAAAGTCGGACTATGCTGAATATTTTGTAAGCAAGGTAGAGAATATGTCAATAGGATAGTTTGATCTCATTTATGTGATCGTAGATATTTGATAGCTTTTATTATAGTCACTACTTCAGATGTGTAAGTAGAAGATAAAGAAGAATATCTATCACCTCTTTATATTATTAGTGCAGATAAAAACGATATACATATATAATGTCCCACATTGTCATATAAATAAATATATTATTGCGAGCATACGGCTACATGAGTGTTACTACCGAATGTCGCGAAGTAAAAAAAGTTACAAAATTAGCGTAAATCATTTTGACCTAATGTAGCTAATTCGGAAACTGAGAGGTTTAATGCTTATTATATCTAATTGAAATATGCCAAAATAATATCAAAATGTGGTGTCAAAAGTTTCAATAACAACAAAAACTCTTTCATTTTCATCCAATAACTAATCAATCGTACTAAATTACAACATGAAATAAAATATATAAAAAGCTCCATATTAATAAGTATTTTAGTACCTATCTACCTGCCTAAATACAACAAATAAAAAACAAAATGCAACATTGTGGAAGATTTTTAGAAACTGCCTGAAATTATTAATGTTAGTAACGTATTTCAGTTACTAAGCATTAAAACTGAATCCATATACCTAAATAACTTTCGAATTATCCTATTGTACGTCACAATAATTTTAGAAGACATAATGAGTATCTTGGGCTTACATCCGAAAGGGTTTTCAATTAAATCTTCCTTTGCGACTTGACTTTTTCCGACATTTCTATCATTTATATGAAACCTTGACATATTATATACCAAAACGCTCCTTGCAAATGACTTTATTCACTGATGATCGCATGAAGATTCATTCAGTAGTTTTTGAGTTTATCGCGAACAGACAAACAGACGTGGTAGGGGATTGTTATATATTATGTAATGATGTAAAGCATTGGTCTAGTCACCGATTTGTTATATGTATAAAGACCTTCATTATTATCATTACTTATTAGAAAAACAAAGCCTCCTACCGTGTCTGTCTGTCTGTTTGTATGTTTGCGATAAACTCTAAATCTATTGAATGGATTATTATGTGTTTTCCACGAATAGATAAAGTGATTCATGATGAAGTATATACTTTGTGATTGGGTTTTTATAATCAGAGCGGGACAACATGTGCCAGGCTCGCTAGTAAATAATAAATTGATATTTTTTTTAACGTTAACACATTAAGAGTTTAGTAAGCATAGGAAAATGCCTGCCAAATAGATCAAACAACAGTTTCACTCAATTCACGCGGGCGAAGCAGCGGGTAACAACTAATTTCTTGTACTTTAAAATCAGCCGTACAAAATTTTGTACGCACTGCGTTGTGATACACAGCAAATGCAAAATAAACCTATGTGGTGTTATTACAAAAAAGTTAAACGCTTGCTTAAAAAAGGTTACGTTTTAGATGTATCGCGCTCGCGGTATGTTTCGCCATCTTGATTATCTATTGTCTCGCTTTGGTTACATTAGGTTACACTTGCCAAAAAAAGGATAACGCAAACTTGCCTCGGGCGAGCGCGGTGCATTTCGTACGAAACCTTTTTTAAACCAAGTATTTAACTTTTTTGTGATAACACCGAGTTGGTTTAGTAAATTTGTAGTTCGGTTAAGCTTTTAAGACCTTGCTGGGTCAATAATGTAGTGAAATCGAGAAAAAAAAAAGTAAATGATTCACGTATGTATGGAAATTTGGTTAAAACGAACCTAGCGCCATCTATTATGAAGTAACATCAATAATTTCCTTTTCTTTGAAGTACGAATGACCGTTGTATCATTTGGATATTGTTTTTTAAAAAGTACTAAAATCTACTACTGGACGGGTAAGGTTAGGAATATGTAAATTTGGGATCATATATATGTTCGATGGCAAATAAGAAAAAAAAGCACATAATAAGAAATCTGTATAGGGACACCCTAATCACATAGAGGCATAAGATCTACTTTACGACCTATTCTCATACCTACTAAATACCCCTTAAAAATTTCAAAAAATCGGTCTAGCCATTTTGAAAGAATTCGAACAATAACACGGAGGATAAGAATATGCATGAAACCTATTTAAATTGATAATTATTAATACTGTCTACGTCTAAAAGCTTTAGAATTTTATGTCATCCTTTTCTAGAACATATAATGAGTATAGTGGGCTATCCTTGAAAAATAGATATATGCCCGCCCTCACAGACTTTTTGTAGATCTATATTGTCTCTGTTATGTCATTATTTACACCTGGCTAAAAGCAAAAAGAAAAATGTGTCACGTCATTGTCATTATATTACGTTGTCAATACATTTTGCAATGCATGTCAATTTCTAAACAAACAAAAGTAAACCTTATTACATTTACCCAACATACATTGTTATATCTCAAAAGGATTAGGCAGCGTTTTCTATGAAAATACCCAGGCGGTTTGACTTTTTCCGACTTGTCCCACAATTATCGTTATATTTCAACCATTCTATATGAAACCCTGACATATTTATATACTAAAATGTTCCTCATGAATTATTTTATACACTGGTGAAAACCGTATGAAAACCCGGTGAGTAGTTTTTGAGTTTATCGCGAACAGACAGACAGACAGACGCGGCTGGGGACTTTATTTTATACTATGTAATAATAATAATAATAATAATGTAATGTAATGATATATTTTTTTCTCGGGAGATATTATTTCAACTGTATTTTTCCTCGAATTCTCTAACGCTGTTGATTGGAAAGTCCTCTTAATCATTACATAGTATAAAAAAAACCTCTGCTGCGTCCGTTTGTCTGTTCGCGATAAGCTCAAAAGCTACTGTACGGATTTTCATGCGGTTATCACCAGTAGATAGAGTGATTCATGAGGAAGATTAAGGCATATAATTTTGTCTATATTTTCTTAATTATCAGGGCAGGATAACGTCCGCCGTGCCCGTTTGTATATTAGAAACAGTGTATTATTTTATTTCTACCTATCTGATACCCACTACCTTATCTACCTTGTTTATATCAACATTTTTTTTTTTGCTAAAAAAATAAAATTTTAACCAAACATACTAAGCGTACGAAATGTCTCTAGTCTTTTGTGTTCCTTACAAAAATTGTTATCTCTTAAAATTATTAATTACTTGATATTAATTAATGATGTGACCACTCTTATATTACAAATTTATATAAGAAGATGAATTTTAAATTAGGACTGAGTGTCAATATAACAAAAGTAAACAAAATTTATTGTGATTAATCCATTTTTCAGCGTGATCTGTCTACACCGCTAGACTTGTATACACATTCCGCGTGATCTGTCTACACCGGGAGACTTGTATACACATTCCGCGTGATCTGTCTACACCGGGAGACTTGTATACACATTTACGGATTCTACGGATTCGGAAAAAAGAAAGGTCAGCTCCTATACATTGTAATAGTTTATTTTATACACATAAGACTTGTCAAATTTAAATAAAAAAGTGTGTGTACTTATGTGCACGCGTTAGAAGTTATATTTCATTGGCGTAACAAGATAAAAATCTAATAATAGAAAAAAGGTATTTAATACATTGGTTTTAATACAAAGAAATCCTAACAACAAATACAAAGAAACAAAATGTTGACTATAGCTAACCTCAGGGTGTCGATTTTTCATGACGGTGTGCGCGCGCATCTTAAAAATTTACTCTCATCATTTTTCCCTAACGCGCCAAAAGAAGTATAACTTCAATAATTAAAAGGAAAATATATTAAAAGCTATACAACAAAGAAGTTTGTAATATAGACCTGTGTTATTTATTGTGTAGATTTGAACATGGTAATGAGTTGTAGGACTCATGCTACAGACATACATAGCTTGAATTTAACAATGTTAAAAGACTAAAAAAGAGTATCTAGTCCATAGGTGCAGTATTAATGGATTTAAAAGAGAAACCTCCAATTAGGAATGGCGATCTGAGATCGAATTTTAGATTTTCAAGTTTAGCTATTATACACTAGATGATCCTGATTAATTGTAGTCCGGTGAAGCTGTTAAGACCTTGCTGGGTCAATAGCGTAGTCATATCGAAAAAAAAAAATGATACTGATTAATGTAATCGAAATAAACAGCACAAATAGTTATTTCTCTGTATTTCCGAAGGGAAAAGGTACAGCTTCAGAAAGACTTTTTTTCTGAAGTTGGTACACCAGCAACGAAACAAAAAAATGGAAAACACCTGACCGAGTTAATTTTTTTACAGAAGGTGTCCAAAAATACTGGGAATGTTAATTTTTTTTCTTGTGTTTTACCTTCAATAATAAGAGCAGACAGTTTTATTGTTAGTAAAAACATCAATGTTTTTCTATCATCGATCATCCCTAGTTAAGTCACCATTCTCTGCCGAAACTTTAATCTATACTAATATTGAAACGAAGTTCCTTATCGCGCGTTGTGAAAGGGGGCTAGACGGAAAAAATTCTTACGAAAAGTTGTCACGACACTTTTTGCTATAGTAAGCTGTGCGGCGTCGCATGTTTCTCTGTCTGTCTCTCTCTCTCTCTTATAGAAAGCAAGCCAGATATTTTCATTTCTATTTCGCATTGAACAGTGTTGTGTCGCGACGATTATTTTTGTTGAGTGTATACAGGTTTTTTGTAAATAATAAGTAATAAAAAATAATTTAAATAAAATATAATCCCAAACATATGTTTCCTACTTCAGTTACCACAAGCCAATTATTACGAAAATTGAGGCTACTGATTAAGTTTATATAACATTATATTTGTTAATAAAAAAAAAAAATATTATTATAACTTAAAAAAAAAAATTTATTACAATTCCTTCACTAATTAATCGAAAGGAACTTCGTTCCATCCGGGTGTCCCTTGACACCTCTCAAGTTTTTATTATAAAGAGGTAAAGTTTGTGATTAGACATGGGTAACTCAGTAAAAATCCCTGCGCTAACTCAGTAACTCAGGCGCAGTGAACTGCGCCGGCTCATTGCGCTAACTCAAAATTGCGCCATGACGAAATAACAATAAAAAGAAAACAAGCCGAATAACCAACGCAATGCGCGCCATCTGCACGCCGTCTTCACAGGTACTTAGCACAAACTGCGTTGGCTCATTCTTTGCTTATCTAGTGAGTAAAGGAATGAATAATATCGGTGATGATTGACTGAGTTCATTCAAATATTGTGTGTATGGCATACCCATAAATGATGTATTTCAATGAATTTTTGCGTTTGTTACTTCACTTCACTTTAAAACACAAAATAACAACACTTTTGTACAGTAAATACAATAACAAATTAAAATAAATCAACCATGTTTTTCTTTCAACTAGTCCCCACAGAATTGATTATAGTTCATTCGTTTTGATTTCCGAACGTAATTATTTTTTTTTTTTTCAAACTGACTACACTATTGGCCTGATAGGTCTCCACAGCTTCACCGTACTAATCATATTCCATCATTTGTTTTACACACAGTTGTCAACTCGGACCCTGTCAAAATAAAATATTATGTCCAAAACACTTCATGGATTCCATGCCATGCCATGGTATCTCTGGGAACAAATCAGTGGATTCTTGTGCAAAGAATGCAGTCCAATCTGGTTCCTTGAATTATTATAGACAATATACAAAATATCGATGTTCTCTAGCTAAATCTAGATTATTAGAAGTATTGCAATATTTCCAGAAAATATAAGGACAAATTTTACGATTCTATCCAAAATAAAGTTCCCCAAAAACCCATGATTTTTTAAGTGCCCATGTCAAAGTAAGGCCGTTACTTCCTTGATCTGTTGTCTTTGTCTAAGTCATACTTGTACACCAGTGCATTTGTTAAATTAAAAATTAGGGACCATTCTCTCTGCGAATAGGGCCTAGGCGACGATTCTCCAGATCATGTTCGAGAAACAGATTATTTCTTTTTGATGTCTTCCTTCCTTATATTCTCCGTCCTACTAACCTTACGTGTCTTTAGTGAATCATAACCCTTTTATCTTACATGTCTTGTCATTATTTATTAAAACCTTAATCAGATTGTCTATTTTTTAATCGATATGTATTTCAAGTTGGCTATTTGTATATTTATGAGAAACAGACAATAACTCGGTGTGAACACAAATTAAATATCTTTGTTTTCGAATTTCATTTTTAATCAACCTCCCTCGTTTATGACATTATCTGCCACAGCAGCGCTCATTCTGTGTCTACATGACATAGGTGGAATTGTGTATTATTTACACACGGTGCCATACATTAAAGATCGAGAAGAAAAATTATACTCAAATCTTGAAGATAATGATTCTTTACATTTCACTGAGTCGCTGTTTATAAAAATTATATTCGAATTTCGCGGCCCTGCGCTGTGCGCCAACTCATTTTGAAAAAGTGAGTTGACACATCCAGCGCAGTGAACTGAGTTGGCGCAGTTGCGCGGCGCAGCGCAGTGTTACACATCTCTATTTGTGATGTTGTGACGTTGTAGGCGGCAATCTCAGAAACTACTGGTCCGATTTGCATAATTCTTTCAGTGTTTTTTTTTTTTTTTTTTTTTTTTTTTTATTCTGGAGAGTGGGGCTATGCAGGCCTTTAATGGTCCTGTATCACTGCGACCAGTAGTGATCTATTGTGATCGCCCCATGTTACTAAAGCTCCCCGCCTAGTCCTATAGTATTTAAAAACTGCAGGACTTTTTTGGCTGAGAGCATCTGTACCTCATCCGGAAGCAATACATGCTTTCCTAGAATACGGTTTCTTTTAGGCTTTAGTGGATCACATTCGCACAAGAGGTGTTTAGGGGTCTCATCTGCACTATCACAGAACCTGCACTCTCTTGTGCTCTGGACACCAATGTTGTGCAAGTGTTTTTTAAGACAACAGTGTCCAGTGAGTGCTCTCACTAAAACCCGTATTTGATTCCTACCAAGTGACAGGGCCTTACCAGCATATCGCTGGTTAAAAGCCCTGATGAGTTCCTTGGAATGGTTTTGTCCTGGCAAGTTGTGCCAGAATGTTTTAGCTTCTTGATTGTAATGGTTTCTAAGGGTCAAGAGAGCTAGGCTTTTGGGTATTCCACAGAACGGTTCTGGACCGATGTGTATTCCCATAGCCCCTGCCCTTGCAAGTTCATCAGCAACTTCGTTGCCACGAATGCCTGCATGCCCCGGAACCCATCGCAAAATAAGTCTGTTTTTTTGTCCCAGACTGTTTAGTACAGCCACGCAGTTTGACACAAGTTTCGACTCAACTGAGTCTGAAGCAAGTGCCAGTAAGGCTGCTTGACTGTCCGAGTGGATATAAATTGTATGGTTAACGTAGTCTTTTTGCAGATTTATATGGGCACACTCTAATATAGCGTACACTTCTGCTTGAAAAATGGAGGCGAAACAGCCAAGATTAGTATGATGCCTAAACTTAGGTCGCTCCCCATAAATGCCACAGCCTACGTTAAGTCCCATTTTGGACCCATCAGTATACCACAATAGGCTGCCCGATTTCCACGTTATTTCACTGTTAGTCCAGGAGACCCGTGGCGGTATGTCTACTGTGTAGAATTTTGTAAAATTAGTTTCAGGTATTTTTATATCTGATATCATACCTAAAACTGGAGTTTCTATCACTGAGTCCAGTATGGATCTCAAGGACAGGGATAGCCACTTCGCTCTTCCCTGTACGTACATTCTGTGCATTGTTGATCTGGCCACCTTTTCTACATGAAGGTGAAGGGGCAGAAGATTCAACAACACTTCCAGAGCCGCTCCAGGGGAGGTCGACATGGCTCCCGTCGCTAAGATAGACGCTGTCCTTTGTATCGAAGCTAAACGGGTTCTAACAGTTAACTGGCTAGTTTTACCGCTCCAGAGCACACAGGCGTACGTTATTGTCGGCCTGACTATTGCGGTATAAAGCCAGATGACCAGCCTAGGGTTTAAACCCCAGCGTTTACCAGCCAGTCGTCCGCAAATACCCATTGCTAACTTTGCTTTCTGAATTGAGGCATCAATCTGTTTGTTCCAAGTTAATTTTTGGTCTATAATTACTCCCAAATACTTGGTCTCTGTTGAAAAGGTAATTGTCTTGCCATTTAAAGTAGGATTTACTAATTTGTCAAGACGCCTTTTCTTCGTAAATGGTACCAACACTGTTTTGTCTGCATTGACTTTTAACTCGTTATCGTTGCACCATTTGTGGATGGCAAGTAGTGCTTTCTGCATAAGGTACGAGATAGTACTTTGACAGAAGCCTCGGACAACCACCACCAGGTCATCGGCATAGCCCTGGGTGTCTATCCTCAGTTCGTCCATCTTATGCAGGAGCTGGTCAACCACCAGGGTCCATAGTAGGGGTGAAAGCACCCCACCTTGAGGGCATCCCCTTGTGGTTACCATCTCATGATTTGTGCCATGTAATGTCAGTTTAACTGTTCGATTAGTAAGCATTGCTTCGATCCACTTGGTGATAGTGGTATCTACTCTTTTGATCACAAGTCCCCGGATCAAAGTTTTTATTGGGGTGTTATCAAACGCACCCTCAATATCTAAAAATGCACATAGTGCAATTTGCTTGTCTTCCAATGCCTTTCCTATCTTGTCTGTCAGACATAGCAGGGCAGTTTCGGTAGATTTACCTTTGCTATAGGCATGTTGCTTAGCGTGTATAGGGCTTGTGACCAATATCACCTCCCTAATATATTTATCAAGTATCTTCTCCAGTGTTTTGAGAAGAAAAGATGTAAGGCTTATGGGTCTGAAAGACTTTGGTAAAGCATAGTCTTTCTTGCCGGCCTTAGGTATGAATAGGACTCGTACTTTTGTCCACAATTCAGGTATAAATCCCCATGCCAGGCTAGCTCTGAAGATCTTGACTAAAGTCGGTGTTAGAATGTCCATTCCTTGCTGTAAAAGCACAGGTTGTATTCCATCCTCACCGCTTGATTTATATGGTTTGAAAGTTTTAATAGCCCATTTCACGTTCTGTGGTCTTATGATTACTGTCGCTCTACGCCAGTCCTCCAACTGGGGTTTACCCTTGGGAGGCATTACTTCGCTTTGCGACATAGGACTCTCAGACTCTGGAAAATGGACTGAGGTAAGAAGCTCCATAGTCTGCTTTTCATTAGCAGTAAAAGTACCATCAGGTTTTTTGAGGAGCCCTATTTGATTAGGTTTGTCCTTGGCTAGCACCTTGTGAATTCTTGCTCCGTTCTTTTGCTAAAAACTATGCTAGCTCTGGGCTTAGTCCCACAGTTATGCGCTAAGACGCTCCCTGCGGTGTTCAATCCCATGACTTTATTTTTGCGCAACCAAGGTTCTTGTATAAGAGCGAGGTCAGCAGTGCCTTCTGCAAGGCACTTCTCCAGTACCGCCGTTGCCGCGACAGCATGGTGAAGGTTAATCTGGAGAACCCTCGCTTTACCCTTAGATGACGCTATTGTTTTTTACGTGCAGGTGTTTTACTGGCGGTTGCCCTTCCTGTCTGGGGACGTGAGCGTCCACCTCTAGGTTGGATTCCGCCAGTCTTTCCCTGTCTGCCTCCCCTACCAGCGGGCCGTGGGGGAAGGCTTTTTTGCGTCACATGTAACGCCAGCCTTTCTCCCAGCCCAGTGGCTGCGGAGGTAGAAGGGACAGGATCACCTACAGTATTTACAGGCAAAGAGGGCTGTGCCGCCGCTTGGGCTTGCTGTCCCTCGATTTGCCCTATGTTGGAGGAAGGACCAGCCAGTGGCTTAACCTCCTGAGCTCCTTCGGTTCCAGTTTTGACTTTAAAAACAACCCATCTAAAGCCAAACATAACTTTATTGTTATTTTTTTGAAGAGTCTGAAGCGACGGATCGTCAAGGGCGAAAGCGACAAATCTTCCTCCCTTTTCCTCCCTCGAGTGTAGTACTCTCCAGTGTTCCGGATTTAACTCAGGGTTCTGTATCCGTATTAATTCGAGTGCGTTTTCAAGGGTCGCAGCCTCGTTATCCGGTAGGAACGCTGAGCCAATTGCCGGCTTCGGGAGTTCACTCTCCGACATGATTGTTAAGTCAGCCTCCGGCCAGGGCTTTATGTTGGGAGTGGTTTCCGTTAACCACTTTCTGCTCATCTCGTCCATGCACGTGATGAGCATCCAGCCCAGTCGGTGACTGAGTCCTAGGAATCGTGGGCCAGCGCCTTTGATTCCTATTTTTAGAATTTCTTGTGTGAGGGCGTTATGAACAAGTTTCATTTGTTCCACGCTCATGGGATTCACATTTCGTATTCCCACTCGCGTGGACCCAGCAACCTCACCAAAGCTAGGCCTAACCCTAGTGCTTGGGGCAGTCTTAAGGGCCTTTTTAGGCTGAAAATCGGGGGATACCTCTTCAGACCGAATTCGTTTTACCGCCTTCGGTCCTCCGGGGTTTTCAACCGGGATTTCGGTCCAGGGCTTTCGGCAAAGCGTCAGCGCCTCAACGGGGCTAACATCCGCTTGCACTAGCTTCCGGAACCTCCTCCTTGCTGCTCCCGACATTTTACGTCTCTTACTCCTTATCTGTTCAGAGTTTGAAACCCTGGGCGGTGTGGTTACCGAGGCAACTTCCGTCCCGAGGTTCCTCCCCTCAACTTCAGGAGTGTTAGATCCGGGCGTCTGGGAGGCATTACCTCCCCC
This sequence comes from Antheraea mylitta, assembly GCA_014332785.1. Classification (NCBI taxonomy): domain Eukaryota; kingdom Metazoa; phylum Arthropoda; class Insecta; order Lepidoptera; family Saturniidae; genus Antheraea; species Antheraea mylitta. Next base: position 25,534 of record JACEII010000337.1, on the reverse strand, counting down.
CGTCCCAGTTGAGATATCGTCCCTGGAATCTTCCAGGGCGTAAACAAGGGAATTTAAATCTAAAAGAATTTTTTCATTTTCTTCGTCCATGTTGTTCCCACGAGAAGCTAGGGAAAAAGAGGTCACACACCGACAGAGCCCCGCATATCGGTGGAAGGGCATAATTACTCTCCGAGGTGCCCTGGTATCGGAGAGGTACCGTTTGCCACTGAACTCACCTTCAGCCACGCATCCCTCGGCACGGTTCACATAACACCTTGGATTGGTATGGTCCTCTTCGCCAGTGGCCAGCAGCATTCACTTTGGAATGCTGCTGACCACTGCCCAGGATGCACCACGTGGAGGTGGGACCATCTTCGCACCCCTTCTTTCAGTGTTATATAGCTCATTCATCGGGGATGGTTATAGGCTATATATCATCACACTAAGATCAATAAGAGTGGAGCACAGCTGAAAAATGTTTCAAAATCGGGATTTTACCTTTTGAGGACGCTAACGAAGTCGCGGGCAGAGGCTAGGATTCAATATACATACTAGAAGAACGATTATTATTAAGAAGTCCCATCTAACATAACAATTGCTACGCCAGAAAACTTCTTCACAAAAATAAAAGGGTATTAAACCCTGAATTAAAAATAAATAATAGTGTAATTGTTCAACTGTTTTACCACGACACAGCTCTTAGTTTTGAAGTCATTGTATCGTTGGCGCGATTTAATAGTCATGTGGCGCCATCTTTTGGTGACAAGCGATCTCTTTACACCCATAATAGCGTCATTGCAAGTGAAATAATTGACTATTAGATTTGAAACGGACTAAATGTATACGGGAAATGTCGGTAATATTAATTCAGTCCTTAATTATCAACATTTCACCGTTTTTAACTAATATATTTCAAGGGACCAAGTTAATTTTTTTATAGAGTGTGCCCAAAAATACTGGGCATGTTTAATTTTTTCTTGTATTTTACCTTAAATAACATCAAACATTTAATAAAGAGAATAAATAGACAGTTTTATTTGTTAACAAAATATCGATGTTTATCGTACGTCGATACGCTTAGATCGATATTTTTCTATTATCGATCATCCTTAGTTAAGTCAACCAGTAACTGACGAAATTTTATTTTAATAAAAATAAACATAAAGAGTAGGGCTGTTGATAAAATATCGATATGTCTAAATATCGATATTTTTTTATTTAAAATATCGATATCTTTTAGTAATATTTTTTCGGCGATATATCGAAATTTTTATATTATAATTTGGATATCGGCGGTCGATATTTTTTTAATTCATAATAATTTTCTTAGCCTTATTCCACCTAGGTTGAATCGATACATTATATTTTTCTTTTCTAGTCTACTCAGCCAGATATAATCTCAGAATTCACACCTACTTTTATATCTATTCACCTTCATACTTAAAACCATTCTAGTTGTAAGTCTTTCATCTCTTTTTATGAGATGCTTGTATCATGCTAACCTATTATTTCTCAACTTCTCAGTCACTGGTGATGTTTTCAAACTTTATCTGATACGTTTTTATTCTATCACTTCTAGTTACACCATACATCTTAACAATCGCAGCTCTGCCGCGTACAGTTTTTTCTCATCCGTTTCTTTTGTAACCTAGTACTCAGATGCATGCAGTATAACAATTGTATACGCCTTCCCCGTAAGTTTCAAGGGCATTCGTGGATCGCATAACCTGAACATATTTCTCCATTTCGTGCATCCTGCATTTATCCTATTCCTTTCGTTATTGTCTACGCTGCTACGTTTTGGATCAATGAATATGAAGCAGGCTAGTAGTAATCGTATAAATAATAGTATTTTAAAAATCTGTTGCTGAAATGTATTCATTACACTCAGCCTGTTAGAGAGCCACTGCAAGGCCATAGGCCTTTTCCTGAAAGGAGGTATGAACATAATCACCACACCAGCCCACGCCGTATTGGCAATTTCAAACTCTGAGAAAGCCACAATTGTAAGTTTTTTCACATATAGTAATACTCCCAGAACATTTCTCAGGCTCAGGTTTTCTCACGGGGTTTTCCTTGACCGTCAGACGATACTGTTACCAATTTAAATTAGTAAGTGTACGCGAATTTTGTAAAATTCGTTATTAGACACCGCCGTTCGTACCAGCAGACATTTTATTTTTTATATCAAAGAAGGCAAACGAACTGGTGGGTCACGTGATGTTAAGTGATCACCACCGTCATAGACACTAGCGACATCAGGGACGTCGCGAGTGCGTTGCCAGCCTGTATATGGGAGAAGGGGCAGGGGAAAGAAAGAGAAAGCAGGAAAGAGGAAGGGACGTGGGCCTCCGGCTCTCTCACTGACCGAACAAAACACAACAATGCAAGCACTGTTATTTCACGTCGGTTATCTGTGAGAGGGGTGGTACTACCCCGGAGGAGCTGACCCATTCATGCTGAAACCAAAAATAGTTTCAGCGGGGCTCTACCACCTACCAAATGATATTCTACTAGTGAAACTAGTAGACTACCATTACTGAAAAAACTTAGTAAGTGATGGACTGAAAAATATTGGTACACATAATTATCTTATTTAGATAAAACAATAATGATGACGATTATCAATATGATTGAATAACGTTTGTGGCTCTTAGAACTGTACTGTTATATTTTAAAACATTTATGGTATAAATTGTGCAAACATACTGGATTAAAAACTATAAATCAATGTAAAGCTAGTTTACATTTTTTTTAACATAACCGATATATATCGATATTTTTTCCCAATATATCGAGAGATATAATATATATCGATATATAGAAAATCCGATATTTTTAAAAATATCAACAGTCCTAATCCCATCCCATATTTTTATAATCTTAATATTATGAAGAAGTTCGATCCAACTTAATGTTAGCTAAACCTCTCTACAAAAATCAGTCACAATAGTAGTGAGTAATGCATATGAAACTATTTTCATATACGGCAGATATTTTAATTTTGAAGTCATCGTATCGTTGACGCGAGTCAATAGGTCTGTGGCGCCATCTTTTGGTGACAAGCGTTTTCTTTGCACCCATAGTGCCTGAAATATACATATTTATCTATTTTCACCTGATGGTAAGTGACGATGAGATACTAGATACCTGTTCACTTCCACTCTCGATGACTCCCAAGTTATGTCGGAAAGACAGACGCCGGGAGTGAGTTCCACTCCACGTACGTATAATGAATGTTGAAGCAAATCGGGAATTACGGGAATATCAACAACGTAAGGGTGGAAACCCTCACGGCGTCTTGTCGTCCTCTGATGGAATGGGGACGGTGGAATTATATTATTTACGATTTTATTACAGGGTTTTCTCTACTTTTTATAAACATAATTATACATTTAAGTTTTTAAGAATACTTTAAACAATATAAAACTGTAGTGCAGTACAGTGTTAGTTTAAAAAAAAAATCAAGTAACTTATCAATAAGATATGCGACAAAGTTTATGAAGATGAATTAATATTTGTTAATCTTTCATGCAAAAACCAATTAACGGTTCTTAAAGAAACTTTACAATTATATAGTTCATATATTAGGCCGATATATAAACTATAAATTATAATAATATAATTGAAATTGACTAAAATATAGTGATAAATGTCAAGCAAGTTGGAAACAATTTTACCATTCCTGAGTTAAATTAGCATACGTTGGATACACCGCTACAAATATTTTCGTCATAATAGAGACAAATATGCAGGCGAAGTCGTGGGTTGCTATTAGTATGTTTTTATAGATCGTATTTATTAATAATAATAAATCTTTATCTTAGCAATTTAATTCTTTATATGTTATGTACGTTTATATTTGTCATTCATTTATTAAATCTTCAAGTGATTGATGTTGTTGGATTCATCAAAAGCCGTTTAGGCTTTGAAGAGTAAAGTCATAAATACTATTTAGAAAATATATGTTCTAATTATAGACGTATAGACATCAACTTTCTACAAATAATTTAATAAAGCGCCATCTTTCGGCTTTTCTACAAATTGCTTTAACCTGACGAAACCGTAACTAACACTAACTAGTTTTTGAGGGATCTTCGTCATGTAGTGGATTTTATATTTTATTCATAATCTTGTGTTATTCACTCTATATGTATATTGGTGGTATTTTACGTAATATACACTGGTTATGGCTTAGTATATTTATAAATAACTTAATTTCATAATAACTTCGCTGTATACAAATATAACTGCGATATTCCTGCCATCTAACGTTTTAAAGTAGTACTACGTTGGATTTTACTGTCACAGACACGTTGTTTTAATGTTAAGCTAGATAGATGATGCTAGCCAGTATGCTATGATATCTGTGTAATTTATGTAGTTTCTTTCTTTTTTTTTAAATAATAAATAATAGAGAGAAATAAACATACTTTCTTAAAGAGAGATTTTTTTATTGTTGCACGACAAAATGACCGCACTATGCCTGATGGTAAGCACAGTACAATCCAAAAACTGTGGCAACCACTGAGAGACATCTATCCTTCGCTCAGAAAGATAAGACGTTGCGAACTTTTTAGTTCGTGCCCAGGCAGGTTTTAGCGTAAAACTGTGACTCCGAAGACCAGCGCGCGTGGAGTGGTTATGAATAAGAGAGGAAGGAATCAAATTGAATAACTCTTCAGAACACTCACCATGATATAGACGGTAGAAGACGCTTAATAAGGCAATGTCTCTACGCAACTGAAGCGGCTCTATAGACTCTGTAATGTCGGTATCATTCATAATGCGGACAACACGTCTCTGCAACCTGTCCAGGGTATCCATAAGATACTTTGCCGAACCGTCCCAGAGGTGCGAGCAATATTCCACGCAGGTTTAAATAATCGAGTGCCTTATAATCGAGATATGGTTAAGAATCCTTTAAAAACCTACTTATCTTTCAAGAATTATTTAAATATTTACTTTAGTTTTCTTCCAAATGTCTAATGTTGTTGAAAGGAAGGTCCTCTTTTTATATTATGAACAGTGTATTGTTTTATCTCGACCTAGCTAATATCTATCTTGTATGTTATATTAACAATATTTTGTTACTAAGCAAAGACAATTGAAAGCAAATATCTAAGCCTACAAAATTTTTCTAGTCTTTTGTGGTGCATATATTTCTTTTATTAAAACTATAAATTATTTAAATTATCCGATACGAAATATACGTAAGAGTTGTTGAGGTATGTATGCTTGGTGCACATATATGTTTCAACAACTCATATATATATGAATAGTTAGCTTAGGTTAGCTCATATAGGTCGCGAATTGCGTGTATCGGGCAACAGCCCAAGCCGAGGTGTACCGTGCACCTTTGAGCTAGTTGTCAAATAAAATCGGCAGTCTTAAGCGCTCGCCTTAGTAGTCCGTTGACGCTATTTAGACCTTGCTAAGTCAATAGCGTAGTGAGTTCGAGAAAAAAAAACAATTATTTAATAATAGATAATGTTTAGATTACAAATTTAGATAAGAGGAAGAATTTTAGATAAGAACCGAGTGTCAAAATAACAAAACTAAAAAAAAATATTTTAATTTATCCATTCTTATGCGTCATACGTCCACACAGGAAGACATGTAATATTTGTATAGTTTTTTTTCTCAAACGACGCCTGGACAAGAGATATTGACCTAGCAAGGTCTTAACAGTTTTACCGGACTACTAAGGCGAGCGCTTACGACATGTAGCCGATTTAATTTTTAGCAACTAGCTGAAGGGTGCACGGCACACCTGGGCTTGGCTGTTGCCTGTTACATGCAAAACCGGGACCTATTTTAGTTAACCTAGCTAACTTTTTTTCTCGAACTGACTACGCTATTGGCCTTAATTCTTTGGCCTTTATAGCTTCACCGGACTACTCCTAGCTAACTAATTATTCGTATATGTATATGTATGAGTTGTTGAACATATATGTGTACCAAGCATACATATCTCAACAACTCATATATATTTCTTATCGAAAATTTCTAATGTTTTTTCAGTTCGATAACGGAATTTGTATAGATTTAAATATGGTAATGGTTTTTAAGATGCATGCTACAGACATATATTACATTATTTAAATTTAGCCGACCTTAAGAGACGTAAACAAGGTGCATTGGTGCAATATTAAGAGACACTTTAAGTAATAATAGAGAAGTCCTGTGTAACGTAACAATCCTACGCTAGCAGGCTTCTCTATCCAAAAATAGTTTTAATGTCATAAATACTCTCCATTTCGCCAGGCATACGACTACGGCAGATATTTTGATTTTGAAGTTATTGCATCGTTGACGCGATTCAATAGATCTGTGGCGTCATCTTTTGGTGATGTGCGTTTACTTTGCATCCACGGAGCCTGAAAAATATTTAATACGATTTCATCAAAGTGCACCTACTAATTATAAACGAGATTGTACATGTACTAGCCGTTCCCACCCGCATCGCAAGACGATTGACATTATAATGAAATTTACATTATGAGCTAGAAAACAAATGAAACAAGGATAAATGCCTGTCTTTTGTTTTATGGGAGCAAATAAATGAATAAACAAACAAATTGAGAAAACATGGCAAAGGGCTCATAGAATTTGAAAAATATATAGCCTATAATCATCTACGATTAATTCCACGTCGAATGGTTATTGTGGTTTCATGCTGATCAGTTCAGTAGTTTTCAAGTTTACCTCGGACAAAGGAAACAAACTTTGCTTATATATATATATATATAGATTATACATATAAGTTTTCGAGAATTAATCCTCAAAAGGATATAAAGATTAAATGGACAAAAAAGATTTCCATCTAATTTACCAATATTTTAAACGACACAGTTTATGAGTAGGAATTGCACATTCATGCAAAAGCCAATTAATGGTTCCTAGAGAAACTTAACAATTACAAAGTTCATATATTAGGCCGATTTATAGGCTATATTTTTTTATATCATAGGAGGCAAACGAGCTGGTGGGTCACCTGATGTTAAGTGATTACCGCCGTCAATAAACACCAGCAACAAGGGGTGTCAAATAACATCATAAGACTTGAGACACCCAAGCCAACCTCACCTGCACGTGGTGCACCCTGCTGAATAACAAACGAGGCAATGGCGAAAGCGGGGTGTGCAGGGTTTTACAGCCTGACTGGGTCGCAACCACCATGCACATGGCGAAAAAGCCCGTAGTGGTAAATCGCATCTGTGGGTCGCGTTTCGGGATCAGCCTGTGCATATCCAGCTTTTTGCAGGCCGGCATGATAGTGGCGACCGGCGATGGATAGTGTGTCAATTGGTGGTCGCTATTATTTTTTGATTGCACTGTGCTTACCATCAGGTATAGTGCAGTCATTTTGCCGTACTACAATAAAAAAAAAATACGAGAGGAGTCGCAAGTGCGTTGCCAGTCTGTGTAGGCGTGGAAGAGAAGGAAGAGGGAAGGAGGTGGTCCTCCAGTGCTCGCACTGACCGAACGAAACGCAACAATGCAAGCACTGTTACTTCACGTTGGTTTTCTGTGGGTCGGGTGGTACTACCCCGGACGAGCCGACCCATTAATGCTGAAACCAGTTAGAACATCAGCGTATACGTCTCAACAACTCATACATATATGAATAGTTAGCTAGGTTAGCTAAGTCGCTATTTTGCATGCAACAGGTAATAGCCAAGCCGCGTTGTGCCGTGCACCCTTGAGCTAGTTGCCAACAATAAAATCAGTTGAGTGCTTTAAGCGCTCGCCTTAGTAGTCCGGTGAAGCTGTTAAGACCTTGCTAGGTAAATAGCGTAGTCAGTTCGAAAAAAAAAGGATTCAATCCTTTTACTCAATGAGTACTTTTTGTCAGGTATCGTATCGAAAAAATTACAGAAAAATTTTGAACTTGATTCAAGTTTATGACAACGCCATCTAGTACAATCGTACTGAACTTTCTAAAACATAGAGCTCAAAATTGTTACATCCGTTCATAGACGTTGTATTTCTCTTATTCTTTTTTCATTCATTTCACTAGTTTGTCGTTCTAACAATAATATGATTAATAATAATTTAATGTTCAAAGTCAATGTATACATAAGTTACAGTTATATTATTATCTGCACTGGTTAAAAACCGTATCGCAGATATCGCAATTTCATATATTGAGAAGTAAGACAAACAGTGACTTAAATATGTAATAAATAAAAACTTAGTTTGACTAAGTAAACATAAATAAACATCTCACATATTGTTGATTGAAGAAGGCGTTACTTTGCGGAAATCCATAATTAAATGTTATGTATATTAATATTATGTATATTAATTATACAAAATATAATTAATATAAACACAATAATTATTTATAAGTTAATTAAAATATGTTGTAGATTGACGTGTAATCACGACAACGACACGACACGGCACTGACTTCCAGTATATCTCTAGGTAGCGCAAAAATTCATATATTTTATTTAATTTGATTAATTTAATAATATATTTATTTTTCACTTTTCAGTACTTTATAAGTTTTTGATATCGAAGTCGGTTCAATTTTTTTTTGTAAAAATTTTTATTTTTCCATTTTTAGTGTATATAAATATATTTTATATGGTTTTAATTAATTATAAAAAAGTGAGGTTTAGTGGTTTTAAGAATCTTAATCTATTAATCCTTCCGCAACGCTTACGCTCTTACTTTGATCATAGCTGCGGTCTTTTTGATAACAGTTGTATTTTATGTGAAGTGGACAACAAATAAAGGTGAAATTCCTTCATAGTGATGGTAATTAGACTTCTAGTAGCTAGGCTAGCTAGTAGACTACCTATATATAAGCGGCTACCTGTATACTTGTAATGTTTATAATAATACCGAGAGGTCTGAACAATAACTAAAAGAATAAAGAAAAATATAAAGTGGCTTACCACCATACTTCTAGATACTTTTCGAGAACATGACTTTGATTTAATTCGATACAGAAGTAATTGTTCTTCAGAATTTCATAACTTGACAAACAAACATAATATTACACCGTACTAGATTTAACTGGTCAAATTAGGTTGATTGTGAACGAATTTCAGAACCTCATCTTTCCTAATGTCCGCTTCACGGGAATTGCCTCAACAGTCATAATCCCACATGTAAGTCCTCGTCAAAACGAGTCATATGTACCCAAACACAAGATAGCTGCTGTAAGCCATTGAGGAGTTCCATTCTTCATTGTCATGATCAACTCAGGATTGATTAAATGATATTCTTATCATTACAACAGGTTGTTCCAAGTTTTCATTAAAATTAGCTTATGGGGACGTTTATTTATTCATATAAGCTTTATTCATCCCTTCATTTTCAACCCTTATGGTTGGATTTTTTTTTAATTTCAAGAACACCATTCCCAGTTATCAAATTTCAAATAAAATTGTTGATATCGGTTTCAAGTACACGAAAATACGTAGACACGAACTGGGTGAAAATCAAATAAACGATATTTAACCCCTTTAGGGGTTGAATATTTTATTCAAATTTATATGGGACCACCTTGGGGTATATCCGAATCAAACAAAAAAGAATCATTAAAATCGGTTCACAATTGACGGAGATATCGATTAACATACATAAAAAAAAAACATACAACCGAACATAGAACCTCCTCCTTTTTCGAAGTCGGTTAAAAAGTACTCGATACTTTTATGAGTAGGTACTATGCTTTTTTCGATACTACTCATAAGTACAGTATCGATACTTTCTGTTCGATACCGTGTCCCTACACTAGGGTTGTTAAAAATAATCGATTTTTATTTAAATCGATTTGTATAGAAATATTTATCGATTTTTAATAAATCTATTAAATAAATTACATGTTTAAATCGATTTTCATGAACAGCTCCATTTATGTGACATATGAAAAAACTCGAAGTTAGTTCACTGTTTTTTCCAAGTCAAGAGTAAGATAATATAGTCATTAGTAAACAATAACGAAATATAAAATCCACTACATGAGACTAAAATCCCGCCTAAAACTCCAAATTTAACAATTATTCTTATTTTTATCTATTTATAATAATGTCATAAGCTAAAACGAGACACACCTACTATTTATTTGAAATAAACCAAAATTATAGTAAGTCGTTTCATAAGAAGAAATCCTCTTTAAAAAGCGCGTTTTTAATTATATCGTATTATCTGTTATTTGGTTGATTAATCTATCTCGCTCACACCTATTTGATAGACTGTTGTTAAAACGAGAGGCACCTAGTATTATAACCCGATAAATAGAAATTGTAATCATACAAGAAGATAATTATTCTCGAAATGTTACTTCTTAATTAGTTCGTATTAACTGTTATTTCGTTAATTAATATATCTCGCTCACACCCATTGTATAGGTAGGTCCGTCCCTCGACGTGGAGCCCTTGAGTGCGCTGCTCGCGCGATACACACAAAAATCTTACATCACTGCAACAACAGTACACATATCACCCCCACGCACGTGCACGCATACACGCTTACACATGTAAGTGGAAGGGTTTTGTTTACTTCCCTTATCGAACTGAAATAGTTTGGAAAATTATCCGATACGAAATATATATTAGAGTTGTTGAGGTATGTATGCTTGGTATACATATATGCTCCAACAACTCATGTATATATGAATTAGCTTAGGTCAGCTCAAATAGATCGCGAATTGCACGTATCGCAAGCACTCTCCTTAGTAGTCCGGTGAAGCTGTTAAGACCTTGATGGGTCAATAGCGTAGTCTGTTCGAAAGAAAAACCCATAGTATAAACTGTTGTTAAAACGAGATGCACCTAGTATTATAACCCGAAAAATACAAATAGTAATCTTACAAGAACATATCCATCTATCTAATACCCTTAAACGAGCAATTCTTGTATATTTTTATATTTGTATATATTCAGGATCTCAGAAACGACGTCATCTATTTCCGTGAAACTTAGTACGTAGGTAGTTTCAGGGACGATATATCGATCTAGCTAGATTTTATTCATAGAAAACTTTTTCACTGAAATTTCAAGCAATGAAAAAATATAGCTAGAATATGAAGGTAGATTTCGCCGCCGCTGTCAAAACAAAAATAGCTCAGATGGAAATTGGCTTCTTCGAAAATCCATGTCACCCCAGTTCGAATCCGAGTGACAGCAGATGTATGTTTTTTTTTCGTAAAAAAATGTTAATTTTAAGAGGCAAACTTAACAGTTTATTTTAATTTAAAAATGTTTTTTAAAGAACCGAGCTAGGCAGTCGCCCAGGTACTTATCCTTGAAAAGTGCAAGTATTTCTAGTCGTATTATGATCTGTTACATTTTTTTGTGTTCGGAAACACTGCAGGATTAATGTTAGCATGATTATTTGATTGTTATATTATTTTAGAATGTAAAGCGTTGCTTCCTTAAGTAGGTATATAATATAAATTGACCAAACAATTGCATATTTTAAACAAATGAAGCCAGGTTACCCTTCATAGTGACTTTTCATGATTTTAATTTGTATTAACGTTTAAGATAATATGTAAATACGTAATTACAAATATTTGACATATCTGACCTCAACAACGGCAACCATGACAATAAAATTGACACAATTTGGCAACGCCATCTTTTGATGAATTTGAAAACTTTTGTAATTAAAGTTGCAAATTGACTTCATAAATGGACTGAATGTGCCTAATGCAATGCTTGGTGGTCTAAAACTATCTTCGCATTATTAATTTTCAAATGAAACAGGTTTGAGGAACATCGGTTGAATAAGCTCAAAGTTTATTTCGACTATGGGTAGAAACATAGTACAAATATATCAAGACCTAACGGTAATGGTGAAGTAGTTGTTAGCGCATTATTGTATAGTCATGTTTCCGAACGTACAAGCGTCCCTTCCGCCTCCTTTTTTTTCCCACCAATCATCTGTCACTTACGCCATGATCCTTACCGCGGACGCAACAAAAAAAACGATCTCTTCATACGCAAGAATTGGTAGTCACCCTTTACTACTATTCTAAAATATTTTGTAAAAAGCGCATAGACACTGATTCATATATAGTGCATAATAAATATCGCCGCGAGTGAAAGTGAAGTGAAGTGAAACCAGCAGAATCAA
>JACEII010000336.1:34658-44959 GCA_014332785.1 Antheraea mylitta | reverse complement strand
AAGCTTATTTTACAATTTATTTTATTACAAACTTTATAAGATACTAACTGTGCCTGTGACTTCGTTTGCATGAAACTTGATGTACGAACCAGTGACTTTTTTTTCGATCTGACAACGTTATTGACCTAGCAAGGTCTTAACAGCTCACCAATCTACTAATGTGAGTGCTAAGGCACTCAGGTGATTTTATTGTAACAACTAACTCAAGGGTGCACGGCACAGTTCGGCTTAGGCTCTTGTCTGATTCATGCAATTCGCGACCTATCTGAGCTAACCTAAGTTAAACTACATATTCATACTATACTAGTTATTTAAACATATATGTGTACCAAGCGTACATACCTCTTATATATATTTTGTGTAAGATAGTGAAATAGTGATTAATTAAGTCGCATCGTCATTAAAATTATAATAGCTTTTGATAGACCGAACCGATATTAATGACACAAAGATTAAATGTTACTCGACGATATGCTTCCTGATTTAAGTGGTTTTATTATGAACTTAGTATTTGAACAGTGATGCGTTCATACAAACAGACAGACAGACATTCCTAATATCTATTAAAATATATTGAAGTAAAACTTCTTTAGGCGAAATTAGGAGGTAACTGGACGACAATGCAACGGAAGTCCGTTAATAGCGCACGTTTCTGTAGCATCCGGTTTTTAAATATTTTTGATTTTGTTAATAAATAGTTTATAAACAAATCAATCAAAAAATTTTGAGAAATAAAAATAAATGAATTGAATAATAAATACAAATCACACAATAAAATTAATTATGTATATATGGGTGCGCGACTGTGCTGCCATCTAGTTTCAATGGAAGTAATAAATTAATTCAAAGATTAATTATCTGTAGTGCCATCTATCAGCTACTTTGGAACTTAAATAAATCAGGATAATATTATTAGCTACTCTTTGTTATAAGTTAGTAAAATATAGATAAGTACGCAAAAAATATTAAATAGAATAATAATAAAAATCATATAATTAAGAGAAGTTTTACTTCAATCGTGTCAGACAGTTACGCGCACTCATTTTTTAATTAAATATTCTAAAACACCTGCAACTATTTTTTTTACAAAACTCTAGAGAGTACAGACACGTTACATTTACATTCTTATTATGTTTATATAATATAAAAACTTTAGTTAAAACGAAAATAAGCTCACTTGTAATAATTATGTCTAGGCCATAAACAGTTTCCTAAAAGTGATTTCCAAGTTGTAATAAAATCCCTGTAATAATTTACACTAGGAGTATTAACACCAGCTTCTATTGCTCGGGCGATAATTTCGAATGCTTCGAAGGAATCAATACGAACATGTTCACCAGTACTCTGATAAAAGAAAAAAATACATTACAAAATATATATAATTCAATGCAAAAAATTGCAAAAATAACTCAATAAAGTATTTATACTAACATTGATGATGTAGCCATTATCAATTGCATCACGTATACGCCGTTCGTAAAGCTTTATTTTTTCCATTACAGCCAAATTTTCCGATTGGTGTAGGTCGAAACTGTTAGGCCTAATAGGATATGGTATACCGTTATGGTACATATATCCCGAATTGTATCCTTCATACAGAACATTATCATCAAGCTCCTTGATTTCACCGAGTCCATTAGACAGCCTCTCCATATAGTAACGTGTTACAATCTGTTTATGTGTGAACCAAAACCATTCACCGCGTCTGTGTTTTATATCAGGGAATACCTCGTCTCCTAACCAAAAGGGAAATCTTAAATGGTTGTAAAAATAGTATGCGTTTAGACCATAATCGTTTAAAAAGTATGAGATAGGCGAGCTTTGGGAGCCATATGGCCAAATCGTGGTATTCCATCTTATAACGATGCTGTTATCCCATTTAAAAGTAGAAGGATTAGAATCAACAACTCTTGCTCCGTACATGCCAATCCTCCGAGCGGTTGTTACTATTTCAGCGTTATTGAAATATTCTGGTAAAACTTCATATATCGGGGGAACGGCTAATTCTTTCAACTCAGGACGATGTACGTGTAATGCGTTGAGAATGTATATAAAGAGATCTTGGTTAACTAGATCCTTGACGTATACCGCGGTCTTATAAAACGTATCGTAGTCTTTAGCGGAGTAAAGAATATGAAATAATGCGACAGCTTCAATCTGGTTTACCGGATTAAATATAGAAAACGGTACTGTAACCGGTAGAAGCCAATTTTTTTCTTTCATAGCAAGCCAAATTTTCACGGCGGTTTGGTTCTAAAAAAGAGAAGAAATATTAGTCTATTCTAGCCTGGTCAGTATTTTTATTTCTTTTCTAAATAACATTTCTCGGCATTTTTTGAAGTTATACTTCTTTTGGCGTGTTAGGGAAAAATGATGAGAGTAAATTTTTACGATGCGCGCGCACACCGTCATGAAAAATCGACACCCTAAAGTTTGCTATATTCAACATTTTGCTTCTTTCTAATCGTTGTTTGTATTTCTTTGTATTAAAACTTTCAATGTATTAAATACCTTTTTTCTATTGTTAGTGACGTTTTTTCTACAAACGTAGAATAAGGAAAATGATATTTTTTTTTAATATTTTTATATTGTTAAGCAAAAGAAGTATAACTTCTAACGTGTGTACATAAGTACACACACACTTTTTATACGTACTTTAAAGAGGTGCATATTTTCCTCAATGTTCCAACTAGCAGAAGTATTTTTACACTTCTGTACATGATTTGGTAGTTCTCGGACGTGGTGATGCAATAATAGAATATTTATCTGCTTGTTGGCAAAATCGATTGGATCTGAAAATGTATTCAGAAGCAGATAGTATATTAACATATTTCTTGAAGTCAACCATAATTACAAAAATAAAGAGATTTCTTACCATAAAGTCATGCTATTTTTTCAAAATAATATCGTCTTGATAATTTTTGAAACATAATTTATCAATAAAATGTTGGTGACTACGGAAGCATCTATTAATACATCAAGGAGATCTTACTTTAACAAGAGATGTAAAATTATATTAATTCAGTCTTAAATACTGGTTGCTAGAGCCATCTAAATTTTAAAATAAGGTGTAGTAAAGGCATTGCAAATAGAATGATCATGAATAATAGCAAGATCGCAGAAAAGTAGTCAATTAACGAATACACGAAGTGAATGCTAAATGAGTCATATACCATACTTAAATTGCAAAAATTAAGGAGAACAATGAACAAAATATACATTATACATGTATGTAATAAATTCAAAAATAAAATGCTAATATATTATTATGTATCTTATAAAATAAAACTTCAAAATATAAGAGAATATCAAAGGCAGTTTTTGAAAGAGGCAGTTTAAAAATAGTATTTGATCTAAAGTTTTCAACTATAAATAAACTACTAAAAAGGAAGATTTATATATGGACAAATATACATATATATTGCATTATTAAATTGTTTTCAATAATTTGTATTGTTTTTCCTTCAGATCAACTATCTATTGTGTATCTAATAACCGTTATAGCATATTAGGACAGCAACAGTTTTTAAGAAATATTTTAAAAAATGCATGAATTTTCTTAAAATTACTTAATGCTATGTGTATATAGTTTTAAAAATATGTTGTTAATTTAAAAAATATGAAGTCGGCATAAGAAAATAAAAGTATTAGAAGATTAAGCTTACCGACATTTGGCGACACATTGTGGACAGGGTCACATGAACTCGAGGCCACGATAAACGCCAACAAGCACAAGATCAAACGAGCCATTTATGAATAATGCTTCGAGTAATACCAAACATTAATATTTATACATACGGCTTATATAATTACGACCTTTTATCTCTCACAGGCTTTATCAATTCACCTTTCAACAAAAAATTTTTATGAAGTCACGAGCTATCAGTCATTGCTTCAAAAATCCAGTGTGTTAAAATAAAATTATAATATAAATATCAAACTTTATCGCATATTCGTCCTATATATCCTATCAAAACTTCGGGGCGGGGGCGGGTGCCATCCGCCGCCACCTCTATATGAGGGTCGTCAGATCCATGGCCGCCTACGGGGCACCGTTGTGGGTCGACGCCCTCAACGCCACCAATATCCGTGCGCTGCGAGCCGCGCAGCGTACCGTGGCTTTGAGGGCGATACGAGGATACCGAACGGTGTCCTCGGCGGCGGCCATGGTACTAGTTGGCTCCCTTCCCTGGGAGTTAGAGGCGGAGATGCTTGCCACCATATATCAATATACGGCGGCTAAGAAACGGTTGGGAGAGCCTCTAGCTCCCAGAGAAATAGAGGAAAGGAGAAGAACGAAGAAGGAGCAGATGGTGGAAAGGTGGAGGCGGGACCAGGCGGAAGCGCGTTACGGTCGATATGGTATCGAATGGTACCAGAGGGGATGGGGCTCCCTGACGTTCCGTCTGGTGCAGGTACTGACCGAGCACGGGTGCTTCGGTTGGTACCTGCACCGGATAGCACGCAGGGAGCCGACCGCCGTGTGCCATCAGTGCGGCGTTAAAGCGGACACCGCGCAGCACACTCTTTCCAAGTGTGCTGCGTCGGAGGAGCGGCGCCGCACTCTGGCTGCAGTGGTAGGTGGTGATCTCTCACTGCCGAGCGTCGTAAAAGCTATGGTCGGCAGCAAGGATGTATGGAATATTATGGCCTCCTTCTGCGAAGAGGTCGTCTCGCAGAAAGAGGCGACGGAGAGAGTCCGTGAGCAAGGCACTGACAGTGACCGTCTCCGCCAACAAAAGACAGGCAGGCAGAGCCGGCAGTTTGACCACCACCTCCCACCTTAACCGGACCAGGGAAGATGGATCGGGGGGCCCCATCTTCCCATTGCACGGGTCCGGCGGATGGAGGAGGCGGCCGGTGTATACACGGGTGTCTTCTAACAAGACGGGGTCCGGCGGCGGCGCTTTTGCTGCTGGGCCAACCGCTGGGGCACCACGATGAAGTCTATAGAGATCTCGTGCCGCCCCAACCATAGCGGAAGACGTACACCATGGGGTTTTAATCCATGCGACTCGAATATAACTCACCCTCTCCCCCGGGATGGTGGTGTATCCATTAGGGATTTGCCCACGTAAAAAAAAGATAGGTCGCGAATTGCACGTATCAGGCAACAGCCCAAGTAGAGGTGTGCCGTACACCCCTGAGCTAGTTGTCAAATAAAATCGGCTAAGTACCTTAAGCGCTCGCCTTAGTAGTCCGGTGAAGCTGTTAAGATCTTGCTAGGTCTATATAGTAGTCAGTTCGAGAAAAAAATACACAACGTCGCCGTAGTAGCTACATAATCGAACCGTAACATCTGCGCCATCCGTTATAATTTTAGTTTATATAAAAATATGCCGACTCATTAGTAAAACAGTAAATCTGAAACAAACCAAAAAAAATATACAACGTCGCCGTAATAGCATAACCGGACCGTAACAACTCCACCATCCGTCATAATTTTAGTTTATATCAAAATATGCCGACTCATTAGTAAAACGGTATATCTGAAACAAACCATTTATTAATCAAAGATCGCATTAAAATTGTTAGGGAAATGTAAGGTGCTGTGACAAGAGCCAATATATCACTTTGTATCCACATCCCGGTCGGTCACGTCCAACCTTTTTGACGTATGAGTAATTTATTGGCTTAAAAAATAAATTACCGGATTGCCCACACATTTGTTCAACTCTCAAGGTGGTTGAATCGGGTGCACCCGCAAAAAATGATCAGTGCCTTGGGCATGATATTAACTCGCTACTTGCTTCGAAAATGTGTTATAATACGCAGTGTGATAAATTAGTTCAAATGGTCCTGTATACATTTTTACAACTTCCTCTTTTGTTAGAACCAGATGTATAGTAGATAATATTTTATCAAATATATGTTTTTCTAGCAATAAACGACTACAAGCAGTCCTCTTACTTACGGCATGTTAGGTTCTAGAAATACGCGACGTAAAACGAAACGATGTACTCGTAAGCCGATATATATTTTTTCATATCTTTACATGTAAAACTCGAAGGTTAGGTTAGGTTAAATATGTATATACTCGTAGAGCTGTTCTACGGAAATTACAACGCCTAATGACGAGTAGAACAATACGAGGATATCGCACCATATCGTATGAGGCGTCATGCCTTTTAGCAGGATCAGCTCCATGGGAACTGGTCGCTCATTCCCAAGCTGAGTTTTACTACTGGTGTAGAGATAAGGCCACGCGTGGATTTCGGATTTCTCTTAGAGAGAAGGATGTATTTAAAAAGTATCTGCAACAAAGGATGCTTGGATCGTGGAGAGAAGCGCTTGCTCAACCTTCTGCCGGAATCAAGACCATTGAAGCCATCCGTCCAGTCTTTACAGAGTGGATAGACAGGAATCATGGTGTCCTCACATTTAGGATGGTGCAACTGCTGACAGGGCATGGCTGTTTTGGCAGATACCTGCACCTAATAGCTCGTAAAGAGCCAACGCAAGAGTGTCATCACTGCGGAGGGTATTCGGACACAGCCCAACATACTCTCGAAGAATGTCCAGCCTGGGACGAGGAGCGGAGATTGCTAACAGCAGTAATAGGCTCTGACCTTTCATTGGGGAAGGTAGTGGAGTCGCCAGTGAGCAGTCGTGGTGTGCTGCTGCTTCATTTTGCGAGACCGTGTTCCGAAAGAAGGAAGCAGCAGAAAGGGAGAGAGAGCGATCGTCCAGACCACCTGTCGTGAATCGTCGCCGACAAGCTGGGCGCGGTAGAAGAAGAGGCGGTGGATATTTCTACAACATGCCTCCCTAAAGTAACCTCCTATATAGGGTGGGTATAGAGTAGGACACTTCTGGCCTGCCTACTTCTTAAAGTAGGCTTGACCATGGGGTAAGTAGGTGTAGGGTATAGGGTTAGGGTTCCGAGGTAGGGTAGGGCCGGTTAGGTAGGGGGGGGTTGTTAGGTTTAGGGGTAATTAGGCTGGAGGAGCCTTTGGGGAGGCTATGGTGGAGGAGAAGTAAACCTCGGTAAAAAATCAATCGTAGGGCGGCGGCGGAGCGGGTGGCCTCTCCGCTGCCAGCCGAACCCAAGGGGAAAGGGTCGGGGGGCCCGGACTCCCGTTGCACGGGTTCGGGGAGCTGGGAGGCAGTCTTACAACCGGGTTGCCTCAGTTGGGTGTGGCGTGCGAAACGCCTGCCGCCGGGGGTGTTGCGGAGCTTGCTCACGCAACCCCGGGGCACTCCCATAATGCAGCGTAGGTTGTCGTGGAGTTTTAGCCGGTTCGAGTCGCCGTTTTCGGCCCTTCCCCTGCGTGATTCGCACGTAATTAAAATATTTTTATAGGAATCTAGAATATGTAATATATATTATATTATATTCATAATTCATAACATTACATTCATAATATGTAACCTAAGTTTGTGTTCTGCGGAGCTAGGTTCAAAACGGTCAAAAAGTTTGGCACTTTGGCAACTTTGGCATCAACGACAAATAAAATAGTACTCAGATTTTTACTGAAATTTCTATCTCAGTGATATATCTAATTATGCATTTATATTAATTTTTTTTAAACTTTATTTTAATTTACCAATCTTTCAGCTTATTACTGCTATTGTCGTGTAGTTAATAATATTACAAGCGTCGTGTGATTATTTCAATTTTTAACAAGATGGTGGCTCCCTTGTTAGAACCTTCCAGGGAGTTTTTGTGGCATCACAGAATTTTATGCTCCGTGGTATTATTTTCCATTCAATTCACTTAAGCAAAATAAACTAACTATATTACGTAAAACACCACTACATTTACAAAATATACCTAGAGTCCAACAACACAAGATTATGATTAAAAAATAAAATCCCCTACATGCAGACTAAAATCCCGCCAAAAACTCCCTAATGATGTTAACTTATTCACTGCGCTATATGCGCGTCTTTTGTTTTTTGTTGACGGTAAATGATACAGGAAAGTAAATAAAAAAATAGAATAGGATCAATGTACCAAAAACCATGCACGAAAATTTCGCATCGAATGATCGTAGACAAAAAATATTGGAAATTTCTATGGTGATACGTTCAGTACATGATTTGGCTTTATAGAAACTGTATTCTCTTTATCTATGTACCTATAGGTACCTACTAAACATTTAGATCATCAATCATACCACTTTGTAGTTTGTCGACATACTGTGTAGGTACTAAATGTTCTCCTGTTGACAGTCGATCTTCTAAACCGAATGGCTTTGCGAGATAACGCCAGAGAGATAATAGATGGTTATTATAATTACTATGTGTATACTAAATAATCTAAAAAACGTTATCTAAATAGTTTAGGTTTTATTATTTTTAGTAGATTGTTTTAACAATTTAATAACATATTTTTTAATAGATAATTATATTTAACACTGTAATTGCCGTCGTTTCTCATGCCAAATCTGCAAAATGCCTACATTACATTTAACCAGATCACTAACAGAAATAGGACGTTCAAAATAGTATGACCTACGACCTATCACTTATCACTATGTTACTAGATATAATTAAAAAGAGTGATTGAAACTTTATATAAGTAAATATTGTCATAAAATACACTAGTATGGTAACTACACATGTGGCAGGTATGTATTCTGAGTAACCTTGTAAAATTTTTAAGTTAGTTATTTAATAATAATAATATAAAGTCCATTTATTTCCGATCGTTATTTTAAATTAGCCAAAACATTGAAAATTATTTAAAAAATTGTTTCATGGTAATATACTATTATTGTTGTCATTTTCATCGATCGGAACCCCTTCTCGTGTAAAGTTAGAGGATCTAAAGTTAGTTATTTAATTACATAAAACGCTTAAAGGTATACAGGATGTAATTTTCTAATGCTATCTGGGCGGAAAGTACTCTAAATAATAGAGATAGCAAATTTTACCTCTAAAAGAAACATTTCTTTGTCCTAATTTTTTGAGCAACATTATATGGTCTGACAAAACCAACTTCAGCAATAATTGTATGTACTATCGCCACAATAACCAGTATTGGTCGCGAGTGATTTTTTTTTTCGAACTGACTATGCTATTGACCTAGCAAGGTCTTAACAGCTTTACCGGACTACTAAGGTGCTTGCAGCACTCAGCCGATCTTAATTGGGCAACTAGCTCAAGGGTGCACGTCAAGTATCTTGAAATACTGAATCTTTTGAAAAATTTGTTAAATGGTTTTCCCGATGAAGAGCAAAACCAAATAACTATACAACAAGATAGTGCTCTAGCCAATAACAGCAGAATCAGTACTTCTTACATTAATAACCAGTACCTGGGCGACCGAGCCTAGCTCGGTTCTTTAAAAAACATTTTTAAATATAAATAAACTGTTAGGTTTGACCCACAACATTAACATTTAAAAAATATCTCTTCTGCAGTCACTCGATTTCGAACTGAGGTTATACGGAATTTCGAAGCAACCGATTACCATCTGAACTATTTTTGTTTTTAGAGCGCCGGCGAAATTTGCCTTTATATTGTAGCTATATTTTTTCATTACTTAAAAACTCCGTTAAAAAAGTTTTCCATGAATAAAATCTAGCTAAATCAATTTATCGTCCCCGAAACATACGTACTAAATACATATCAATACATACGAAACTACCTACATACCAAATTTCACGGATATAGATGACACCGTTTCCGAGATTCTGAATATATACAAATATAAAAATATACAAGAATTGCTCATTTAAAGGTATTAGATTTTAATACCTGAATTAGTACAGACGGCACAATCAGATGGCCTGCGAGATCACCAGATCTCACTCCTTTAGATTTTTTTAAATAATTGAACCTTCATGATTGATATTTCATTAAATTTACCAAGTATGTTCGAAAGATTTCATACTTGTGATTGACCCTAACAATCGAAGCTATAAAATTACAGGCTGTAATTTATACAGATTTTAGTCGGTTCTGTTCCCGGGTGAAGCATGAGAGTTTTCGAAAATCTTTGAATGCAGTTTTATTTCTTTTCAAAAATAAAGAAATATTTCTTTGGAGTAAAATTTGTTATCTCTATTATTTAGAGGACTTTCCCTACAGGGTGGCATTAAAAAATTACAGCCTGTATAATATTAGAAAACCACTCTAGATACACGAATATCATCGTGTTTATGTTACAACTTGGAATCAAAGAATAACTTTCTCGTTATAATCAGCACTCGTTTTTAGTATAATATGTTGATATTTATGTATTTTTCTAGATATACGAATATCATCGTGTTTATTTTACAACTTGGAATCAAAAAATAACTTTCTCGTTATAATCAGCACTCGTTTTTAGTATAATATTTTGATATTTATGT